>KB697871.1:16983-32537 GCA_000349165.1 Anopheles christyi
CTGGAACAAAGCACTGAAAAAAAAGAACGGAAATCGACGTTCGATGAAGTACCAAAGTAAATAGAGCAAAGCAAAGAATAATATGCGCTGTGCTGTTATCTTTTAAGAAGAAACAACACACCTAAGCTGATTGTCGATGTATTGCGGGTGTCTAATGCTCTCTTATACCCAGATTGAAGGATTATTTTTGATAAATTCGAGTATGTATATGTGTGTGTGTGTGTTATAATCATTATCTTTCATAAGCGAATCGGGAGAATTAAATTTATTCCTTGCAAATCTCACTCGAACGCAGAATATTGGCAATTTCGTTTCGAGCAAGGATCAAACTTCATTTAATGGGACATATGTTGATGGTATTATTGCTTCCTTACGTATACACGTCGGAAGCCTCATTACCGAACATACTGAAATTGAATTTAACGTGCATTGATTGTTGTTTTTTTTTTGGGTGATAAGAAAATAAACACGAAACTCAATTGAGGATGAACACGATGATTATGAGGCTATGATAAGCTCATTAACGATCTCGAATAAGTGGCTTTTAAGCGTCAGGATTAGAGTTTGCCGTTTGGCGAGTTTTCTCTTGGTGTGTGTGTGCTGGGCTGCAAAAACAGTGCAATGGGCTTTCACGATTGAATTTAAAATGAAGTTCATATTAAGAGCAGCTTAGCAAGTCTAACGATGGACAAATAGAACCGCGCCCAAGGCTCCATTGACTGTATGCTGTGAGAGCTAGTTTAACCACACTCGGCATAATCATGCAGATTGAAACTATTAAAAGGCAGGGGTGGGGGTGCATTTAAGACACTCCGTTGCTTTCTGTACCACAGCAAGCAATCCAAGCAATCCTTCAACCATCCTCCCTGTCCCGAACTGGTTCGCCAATAATGACATTAGTGTGAGAAAGAATGTTTCGTTAACATAGGCAACCAGCTCAGTATCACACAATAGGCGGTGATAATATGTTGTGTATAGTGGGGAGGCTCATGTTTTTCCCCCGACCATTCCCCCTCTTCGAAGTTACCCCTCTTTGCCTCGGGCTGGATGGATGCAAACGCGTCGTCGCGTCGTCTACTGGGCGCTTCCATGTTGTTGGTTCGCGTAGATGCATAAGCGCCTCTAATCAGGTCATAGTCACGCATTCACCGTTCGGTACGATTCCTGCCCAAAATTGTGCACAATAAAATGTGCCATTCGAGCGGGTGGCTAACCCCCGGCTCCATAGCCAGCTCAGGGATACGCGTGAGGATTATTTGCGGAATGATAAATAATGCCTGATAATAGCTATTGTTGTTGCGCGATTTGACGGGCTTTGATGGGGAATATGTGTGCGTATGTGTGTGTGTGTATTGGTTTGGCTTTTCCGATCACGCCTCGCGCGATGAACGTGAGTGTTGCGTTCGACCCCGTTCCAACGTCGTTTTTTATTGTTTGGCGGGTGCCTTTTTGATGAAGAAGTTGATTCGATTGCGCCACTAGCATTAATGTTTGTGCTTGCAACAGAAAACATTTACTAGCACGAGTCTGTTGAAATTGTACGTTACTAGGGATGTACACGGCGTGGGTGGATGGGTAGCAATACCTGCTACAACGGTTGGATTTGGATGGATTTTCTAGTTCAGTTTTGTGTGCTTCAATATGGTTGTGCCCTTTTGTAAAACACTGTCACTGGGCACAAAGTACTAACTACCTGGTCGCGTGGCAGTAGCCTTTCAAAAGCGACGATGACGATGACACAATGCTTGTTGTAATTAATTAATTATTGTTTCGAGTGATTCCCAACGAGCGTCTTCAAAGGTTTTCGGCTGTATTCATAGCGCGAACTGTTCGCTCAGCTGTAGATTATTAATTGTTATGAAACAAGATGAAATGGATCAATTTTACTATGCTTGAGAAAAGCCGTACATTAAATAGTAGCACCACATTGTTGAAATAATCAAACAATTTCGTTATTATGCGTAGTTCAGTTCAGCAAATAAACCAATACAATACTTGACAAACAAAGCGGCAAAGGAAAACTCCTCCTCATACACTCCAGAAGAAGGACCAGCAACTGCAAATGTAAGACAAATTCCTTCCCCCTTTGTGAACTTATTGTTTTGCCATGTTTTCACGCCTTGTCAACAGCAACCCCTTGGCTAGGTTAATGCAGCAGTTACAGACGCTCAATGCAAATGATCGTTCGCAACATTTGCCCATTCCATTATGCTTTGCTAAACTGTCACCCGTTTGTTATGCACTGCTACCAATGGCCACTGTCTGCAATCGTCTACAAAGGCGAGCAAAACGAACGAACAAGCCAGCAAACAGTGCGTCAATTAGTCGCACAATTAAGTTTGCTAATTGTTTTGGGCTTTTTGTTTTAGCATTACAGTATACACACACTCTCACTCTCTGCCACTGCCGTGCGGCAACCAATATTGGAAGGTGGGTTTTGAGTTTGTTTTTCTTCCCCAAGAGGGAAGGCAAACTGTGTAATAATAATCCTTTAGCTTTGAAATATGATCGTTTTACTCCGTGACTCGGTGTCATTGCTTCACAATTAGCAGTGAAGTAGAAGACCGCAAACAAAAACTACGCGCGCCAGCTTTGCATACCAATCAGCAAACTGCTGTATGGCTGCGTTCAGTTGGCTGCGTACGTACCAGTAACGCTGCGTAACGTTAACGCTTTCTAATTGGAAAATAGGGAAATGTAATTTTGTCAAATGCTTTTTCAAACAATGGATGATTTATTGTTTACAGAAAGTTTCTTGACTCTTTTCGAAAATAGTTTATTTTTTCAGTTTCTCGGCTTTGCCCGTATTTGCAATGCTCACCAAAGCAATGCAGCAAGCAAAAATCACAAATAAAGTTAACATTACACAATTTTATTAAGAAATTAAGAAAAAAAATCATTCAAAATACTCCACCGCATCGAGAAAAGCTTTGTCTGAGCTCCTTAAAACAGCCTCTCTCATTTCAACTAAAAATAAACATTAATTAATGAAACCATTACGTAAGAAAAAAAACACTAGCCAACACTTGCCAAGGATAATCGTCATTCATTTCGTGGAATCTGTCGGTTAACTTTAAATTTAAGCAGTTTCCATGTTATCTCTTCCCTTTTCCAAACGCAACAACCGAAAAGGCTACGGCGATTTAACCAGTGTAACATTAAATCGCAAGTCAAGTGCTGCCTCCAAGATTCGATTGATTAACTTTTGACGTGTTTGTCTGTCCACTTTGGCATGTTTTTCTTTTTTTTTCATTACGCTAATGTACATCGCTCCATGCCATCTCCAATACACGCGACCGACACAGCAGCAGCAGAGGGATTAGTTGGGTTATTTCTGGACCACAAAAGCTGTGTCACAAGCTGAAGCTGGATATGGAAAAATGGTTTTTGCTGGGAAAAGGTACAGCAGAAAAAAAGTAGGAAGCATCGAGCGCCAGAAGAAAAAAACTCATGAATAGTGAAGAGGAGAGTAATATTGAAAGGATTATACATTGGAAAGTAAAACATTGACCTGGTGTTTCATGGAGGGGACTGGGACAAAAAGGAAAGAAAAACGAACTGCCAGACTAGCAACATGCTCGAATCGATTGCACATCGATAGCGCCGCTAATCGATGCATCGTTGCAGCGTGCATCTGATTTATGAGTTTGGAACAAGTATGTACAATATTTAAGCTCACTTTTTTTAAATTTTTTTGTATACACAGGTTTTGGGCCTTTTGACTGACATTCGCATATCTTTTATTTTTAATTGTTTGTTTATATACAAAAAAACAATTAAATAAGATTGAAAAAAAGGGAAAAGTGCATTTAAACTAAGAATTGGGAAAATATGCACATTGGCATTCCTTTTAAAACAAAGCGGACGACCATGGGTCTTCCCTCTATGAACCCTTCATACTAACAACATCTAAGATCGTATCGCATATAAGTTCTGACTCACTTGGGCAGCATTCAAATCTAATCCCGAAAACTCTATCGTGTCTTGATTGAAGTAACTGCTTATCGGTAGCCTTTCAATCATATCTCAACAATCAAACACCATCCGCTTGTCGGTCACCCGGTCACTGAGTCATTGGAGACCTTCCACAAGCAGAACGGAAGTAGATAAAGTGAATTTCAATGTCCCTACCAGGCGATCTAGTGGCCCGTGAACCGTACGTACACAGAGCAACAGGTGTATGTGTACCTTTTTCTTATTATCTGATTTATCAGCTTCTACACTTACTGCACATGTATCTCTTACACACTTGTATGACACGAGTGATGTCTCTTAGTAGGTGTAACAAAACGCAAAAGAAGAAAAGAAACATTTTGACATGCAAGCTATTGATTCTGAGCTTCTGTCCAGTGCTCTACAGTGATAAGATAAACGCACGAGATAGTAGTAGGCACTGAGATTTTTGCATTATAAATAGTCTAATTGTATGACGATTGTTCGAACAACACGAGAACAGTTACCCGCAAGCAACCGTGCTGCCAACATCCTCCTCGGAAGCAATCCATTGTGTTTCATTGTAATTACCCAAAAACATCACAAAAATAAACATGAAAGGACTAGCCGTTGCTGCTGCCGTACTGCTGTTCGCTTGCCTTGTCGCCAGCCAGAGCAACAACTATTTCTGGGGTGTACGGGATCCACGTGACGTACTGCTGAACCGCACCATTGCCGTCCGGTCCGGTACTATTCTGCAGGTCAAATCGATTGATCTCGTATACCCGCTGAAGGTGAGTATCTGGCGGCATCGGTCCTTGTACCGTCGTAGCCTGTTCTGAACGCGATTTGATATTTTGTAGGGCCAGGTGGGACGCAACATTTCCGCCATTAGCGTCCAAGACCAGTACATCAATGGCAACGGTGGATACGCTAGCCTGTATGCGGGCGGTATCGGTTACAACTACACGACGATTCATCTGAAATCACAGCGCGGCAAAGGGTACAACTTTATCGTGGAAATCTACGGTCGATAAGAAGCGTGAGGAGCGGCCACACTGGCGGTACCCACAAAATGATCAAATGTTATCACATTTTCACACGTTCAGATTCGAGAGCGATAGGCTAATGGGCGACACGGCTATCGGCAATTAGCGGTGAGCTAGTTTTTCGATCGAAATGCTGTGATGCTGTGTTGGACCAGGCGTTTCTGATTTCAAACCGTTCGTGTTTCGTTTGTGTATTAAAACCAGTTTGTTAGTATGTAGCAGTAAAATCAGATCTTTTGTGTACTAATTGTTCTTCACAGTATGTTAGTTTGTTTCCGAATTCCGAAGCGCTGCAACGTAAAAAAAAGTTCAAAAAACAAAACTTTTCCTCCAAAGCATTCGAGAGCATATCATAGTTGTATTGATCCTTTAACGGATTTTTCCACCCGTATTACAGTTGATTGCGCTTGGTCGAATCCTTCTGTTTTCTGTTGTTCTGTTTTCGCTAGCAATCTAAGTATGCTATGAAAGTAAAACTCGGAATTTCGGACTGCCAAAGGAGAAATTCAATTCCAGCAAGAATTGAATTGAATTCCTATAAGTAAGGTATCCCAGGAGGAAAGAGGAAACCCAATAGGATTTGAATTTATTGCAGTTTAAGGATATTAATTTTAAATAATGTAATTACTGGTAGTAATTTGCTTTTTTTTTTTCATTTTAAGAATATAATTTTTATTACTGACGGTAATTTGTCAAGCCTTTTATCGCGCCAACTTCTTTTATGGATTTCCTCTTCAACTGCAGCAATTGTCGTACAAATCCACTCGCGCTTTCTTCAATAGTGAATAGGTTTTAATAAATGCTGAAATTTGCCATATCCTTTGACCACGAATTGTTTTACGTCGTTTACTCCAGCATAGTTTGAGACGTGAGCGACAAAATGCTATTGAAACTTACATTGTATTAAAATGATTCCCCATTTACTTTCCTTCCAGCTGATCCCAGTGTCCGAACCGACGCTATCAACCGCATCACCTTCACCTGTTCACCAGTGTAACGTATTCGTTGAACGCTCTAAACAATGCGCAGTTACACTTGGATGTTGGCGCTGAGCGCTTATGTCACGCTTTCGCTCTGCCTGTCCGTCAGCTGGTCGCTACCGGCCGGCGGTGGTACGTCCGGCAGCAGTTCTGGCAGCGGTGATCTCGACATGGACGACCTGAGCCGGGACCGGATGTCGGGACAGGGTGAAATCTCCACCTCCCAGTTCCAGCACATGCTGGCCGTCCGTTCGCCAAAGTACAACTTTGGGCTTGGCAAGCGACGCTACATCATTGAGGACGTGCCCGGTGCGAAACGGTTGCCGCACTATAACTTTGGGCTCGGAAAGCGTGGCAGGTATAAGAGAGTGAGAAAGAGAGAGAGGGAGAATGTGTGTTAAGGAACATTGACCGGGAAGTCACTGTCCAATTTTGATTGCTTATGCTTTTGCTTTTTCTTATGTCAGCGCTGTCGGTGGAAATGATTACGAGTACGATGGACTGATGGGCAATCAGCTCGGCTGGAACGATAACGACTATACCAATCTGATCACGAAGGATGGCCAGTTCGATTACGATGCGGAAAAGGACAAAGAAGCAGCTAAGCGGACCGCCTCGGGCAATGGTGCTGGTTGTAAGTGATTGCTTGTAGCGCCGCTATATTCAACTTGCTAAACTATATTTTTCATACTTTATTCTTCTCACAATAGCTGCCTACCGGTATCACTTTGGGCTGGGCAAGAGGCGCGCCTACGACTTTGGTCTCGGCAAACGCTACTTCGACGCGGAAGACTTCAACAAGCGGCTCCCGAACCGATACAACTTTGGTCTCGGCAAACGCTAATTCGGCCGATCGAGATCATCTTCCGCTTGTTTGTGTCCCTCCCCGTTTCCTACACCTACACAGTGAGACCGGCCGGAGACATTAAAAAGCCCAGTTCCGTTGCGCGCGGCAAGTGTCCAACATCCAGAACATCCCTGAAGCCGCCCATCAGTGTGCGAGTGTGATTGGAAATGAATGCCCCCGCTCCCATTTTAGCAGCTCCCAGCACCAGCCGAAAAACGGAACACCGTACACCGCTTCCGGCAAGTCCGGATGGCCTGCAGGCACTGGCGGCGCACGCAACGCAGTGTAAATTATATTTAAAACAAAAAAAATCCTAAAGCACCAAGAGCAAGTCACCTCTTACCAAACTGTCTGGTGTGTGCCGGACCCCAGAGACTAAATGTAGCAGCGTGTATAAGGACACACACATCTATATATATATATACAAATACAAACGATACGAAGGATGTATAATTATTGAACAAAAGAAAAAAAAAGATAACATTCAAGCACTTATTTGCATTGTTTTACTTAAATTTCAACACGTCAAGATTGGAAAAGATTGATTTAGGATGAGAGCCGGAAACAAAAGCTAATAAAGTTACAAACAACAACCAAAAACCGAAAACCATGTATAATGAAACGGAAAACAATAAAGTTGATTAAAATCATAAACAGCTGTAAACCCGTTCTATCAGCTACCCTTTTAGCTCCTATCTAAATGTAACCAACGGAACCGGATAACGTTCCCTACTCTAGTTTCTTCTTCACGGGTTAAGAAAAAGTGTCTATAATATAAGAAGAGCGGTGTTTTATTCCTATCTTTCCTAGTGATCCTATTGAATTGCCAAAGAATAACTTGAACGTGCGTATACAGCATTGTAAAGTCGTAGTTCTATTATTTTTAAAAGAACAGGAGTTAAGAAAAATAGAAAGTATGTTATTAGATCGAGAAGAGAAGAGAAAATAATGTCCACGCATTTAACACATCAACTAAACAAGACAACACACGTTGCGGCGTAGATCGAACGCAATACACTACATGCTGTATACCGTTACACTTATTCTGCACATTTTTTCGTCCAAGTTTGTGTTGTTCCTCTGTAAATAGGCATACCCAAACTGGCACTCTGCCGTAGAGTAACCGTGGTAGTAGTGCTGGATGGATCAATTAATGTTAAACCTCATAAACTACTACACTTATGCGACGAGCTGTAAGTTGCTAAACCATTGAAAATGAAAACCCAATAAAGCGCCACGCCGCGTGTGGTTTTAATTGAAGCTAGCAGTTTGGTTTATCTCTAGACATTTTGACCTCGAACAAGTAATTCTTTCAGCGAAAGTGTGTGTGCATGGAACTGACTGTATGGACCGCGGTGAATGGTTGTAACACCTGATAAGTAAGTACCGGCCACTGCCGAAGTAAGTGACAAGTTTGCATAACATTATAAGGTAAGTTTAAAGAGAAAAGGAATGCTATTGCAATAAATGTAGCATTTAAGCTTCGCACTTCGAAGGAGACGGTTTGCACATGCACTTGCTACACTGAAACCAGACCCAAGTGTTTCCACTTGGACATTATCACGCCTTTTGTCACTATAACAATTATAAGAGATTAGTTAATGCAGGAAATGTTGAAAGCGTTTAGGGATTCTCAGCAGCTCTCCTCAATTTAGGTCATTTGTACGGTGAATAACAAAACATCTCATAATGTTATAATTTCGGACATAGAAGAATGTATTAAAACAACCCGCTTGTAATGCTTTGCTGATACTAATGAACATGAAGTAACATTTATTCCAATATGTCTGATAAGAATACGTTTCATTCGGTAAGCCCTCGGAACAACTTCAAAACCATCGATTGTTGTCCGAAATGTGACCCAAAAGCATCCGCGAATGCTACCATTTGTGGGGTATTTATTTTCGTTCGGTGTCTTGATGACAGCTAACAATCTAATGCAAATTCGGTAAGAGTTTTGCTACGACAGAACGTTAATGAAAAGCACTCACAGACCCAAGGCGAGACGCCTCACACACTCGCTCACTTCTGCTCTTCAGCAAACGATAAATTCGTAAATGTCATAGTACGTTTAATTTTGCAATGGGATTCTCATCGTTAAGCACGCATAATTTATATTTCGAGTTAGTTATTGGTATATATATATATATATATGTGTGTGAGTGTTTGTGTATGTGTGTGTCCGGGTGCTGTATGTGTCCTCTATTGTGCAGCACGTCCTGCGATTAGTTATTTTGCTGCATGTACATGTAGATGTGCTTTGTTATTGTTTTATCTCAACGATTACTGACGTTTCAAAAGGAGGGCGGGAGGGGGTGAGCGTTTGGTTGGCTAGCAACGCCAAACCACTGCGGTTGGCGAGCAACGTCAAACCCCACTACAAAGAGCCAATTTGGTAAGAGTATATATTCATAACGTATTTGTTCTGTGTTATCGCGTAAATGTTTTTCTTGCTTTCAGATTGTACACCTTACGTGCACCATCTTTAGTCCTCCGAGGAGCTGGAGCTCGAATCTAGAATGACCTCAAACGAAAACGGCTGGAAAGCGTAACCAAGACCAGCGTAGAACTTGCTCTGGAACTCCACCCTAAAAAGAAGAGACACGCGTTGAAATTACCTATTTAATACCAGTCTCTTGCACCACTGAACGATCGCTTACCAGTGCAGACGAAGCGTGTGCAGGAATGCCGAAAGTCCTTCCATCAGTACCAGAATTCCGACGGTCAGCACAGCCCAGAATGCGAACACTACCCACAAAGCGATACCGCCGATCCAGCCGTCCTGCTTGAGTCCGTTTTGCAGAACCATGTTCCACAACACTTCGGCAAGCTCTGTTTCAACGAATTAATCGATTAGAAATAATATTTGTAACGCGGTGGAGAAAAAATAAATACTTACGAGCATGAGCCAATGACAACGCCCACAGGCGCAGGTACGATGCAGTATGCGACACCGAGCCCAGAACGTACTCAATCGTATGGATGCCCTGGTGAATGAAGATTTCGGACATTTCTTCTTGGTCGTGTCCGTGGCCTCCGGCACCACCCTGCTGCTGGGCCGTTTGCTGTCCGGCCTGCGTGCCACCCGCTGCATTGTTGTGTTGATTTAAACCGTCAGCATCACCGTTCTCATTGCTGTACGGCGCAATCGGTTGATGCTAGAGGGGACAAAAATCGCACCGTTAAACCGACTCCATTGTGAGGAAGCAGCATCATCGTCGCCTGAGTGGCAATACTTACCGCTGCCTCCTTGCGTCCACGCATGATCATGATGGGTTTGGCGAGCAGCATCCACGGTACGCAGAGAAGGGCCACCACAACAAGGAACTTTTGCAGGCCCGCCTGTCCGGCGAACATATACGGCGAACATACGCCATTATTTTCATCCGGTGCCTTGAACAGTACCATGTTGATGAACGTGATCAGGATCGAGGGGGCACAGCCGGCGGAGAAGGCCGGGTCAGTAGAGCTGGCCGAGTATTTTACCCACTTAATGAACATCAGCAGTGTCATGTAGAAGAACAAGAACACCAGAAAGATCACCTGAGGGATGAACTCGCAGTAGATGGCCATCTTGTTCTTGAAGTAGCGATGGTTGAACAGCCCAACAAACACACCGAAAAGCATGTGGATCACGCCGAAGATGATCGATATCTTCATCTTGTAAGCGTTCTGGAAGATGATCTTGTTCAGCGGTGCCACCTGCCAGACCGGATCGAGACCGAACGGGTACGGCGTTTGAGCGTAGTCCAGACCCTTCGGGTCTAGCTGCAGGGCCTTGTTTGTCATCACGGTCGAGGTGTTGTAGTTAATGCTCCAAGCCGACCCAAACACGTTCAGCGACTTCGAGAAGATGTCATTGTACACGAAGCCCGTGTACATCGAAAACACGCCCATCAGAAAGATGATGTACCGACCGCCGAAGAAGATGTTCCAGATTTCGTTGTCCGATTTCTTGGCCGCCAGCGGCTTCTCCTTCAGCACCATCCACAGACCGAACAGGGCCATGATCGTACCGTGCCCCAGATCGCCGAACATGACCGCGAACAGGAACGGGAAGGTAATGATGGTGTATGGTGCCGGATTCATTTCGCGATAGCTCGCGACACCGTACGCATTGATCAGCGCCTGAAACGCGTGCGTAAACTTGTTCGTCCGGTTGTACGTCGGCGGGTTCTCGAACGTTTCCATTCGGTTCAGGATCGGCGGTACGGACGACCCGGACCGCTCGGTACCGCGGCGCAGCGCGATCTGTATCGTCTCGAAGTCGAGCAGCGGCACCCAGCACTCCGCGATCAAGCACTTCTGCGTCACGTCCAGATTGAACAGGTTCAACGTGTGGTAGATCGCCTTGATCTTGCGCACCTTCACGAACCAGTTCTTCAAGTTCTTGGCCGCCGCCACCAGCACGCGGTGACGATGGTCCTGCGTCTGGCCGAGCACCGTGTGCAGATCCTCGATGCGCGTCATGACACCCATCGCCATCTCGCGCCGATCGGTCGGGGCCTCCGGGCATGGGTAAAGCGTCGCCCGGAAACCTTCGCAGATCTTCTTCACGCGCGTCTTCAGCTGGTCGCCTTGGAAGAAGATGATGAACACCGACTTGTACACCTTGTCGCCCTGCAGGATACAAAAAAAAAATTAAGTAACAAAAAAAAAAGGTAAGCCTTCACAGCCTTCATTCTTCGGCCATAAAGTTATACTTACGTTCGATGGGTCCTCCAACGGATCTTCGATCATCGCTTGGCGAAGGAATACGTTGCCACGACAGGCACGCCACAGCATACGTTCGAACGCCGGCAAACGTTCACGCAGGATCACACCAGCAACAAAGCTGCCGTCATTGTAATGGTGTTGGGTGGTATTGTTTTAGATTCGTTCGAACGACACGGGCAGGAAAAAGTACACACAAACAAACGCATATTATTGACAGTTCCGGAAAGATTTTTTTGTTTGTTTTGTTATAAAGGATTTTATGGAATTATGTGGATTGCAAGGAAAACGGGATATATAAGAGAGACAGTGTGGTAAGAGAGGAGAGAAATAGAAAACAGCCAGATACAAAATGGAGTTTAGCAGCTAGACAGTGTGGTATAGATCTTTTTTTTTTTTGTTAGTTAAACAGAGGAATCCAATGGAAAACAAATTGAAAATGTGCCCACATCATCATCATTATGCTGCATTTATTAACGGCATTTGGCAAAGCAAACTGCATTTGAACAAACTGTTCTGCTAGCGGCAATTATTACAGGCTGCAAAAGAGGAGCGCATCCGTAACGTAAGGGGTAGCGGTAACAAAACGAGTAACAATGCCTTTTAAAAGGCACGAAACGACACTTATGCTTTATGATGTTATGGTTGACCAAAAACGAATAATCAACTCAAGGAAACTATGATTGTATCAATATGATGTGTTTGTCATTTCAGCGCAAAGAAGAAACTCAAAAAATGTCGAACTGATGAAATGCACAACAACTGATTAAATGTTCCATCTAATGAACGGCGCAATGGGGTGTGTGACACATTTTCAAGTTTTCCCTCTAGACAACCCTTTTTGTGTGTAGTGATTTATGTAACACTAAACATGAGTATATGACCATTAAAAACATAGACGTTGTGTATATGTTATCCCGAAATTGTTACGGTGTTAGTACTTTAGGTTTTCAATTGAAAGGTTTTCACAGTTAGCGTGGCAATTTGTAATTAGACGATCGATCGAAAGGATTTACTAGGACTAAGATGAATAATGAAGATTCGATCACAAACACAGATTGAAATAATTATAATAAAGTATCATTTTGGTATTGATATGTATCATTTGCTTTGAATATATCATATTCAAACAAACACTATAGAGCAATGCATTCCCATGGAACGGAAAACCTTTTCCTCAATATACATGTCACAGTACAGAGAATGGAGGTTTCAATGAGATAAATACAATTACCTTGCGCTAAGCTAAATTTACCTCGAGAGCATCATAGCAACATAAAAGCAACAATATAGCTAATTGGCATACTTTGGCAACAAAAGGCGAGAATGTTTACAGTACAAAAGCATCGCACTATAAATATGTATCATAGAATATACAGTGACACAAGATAAAAGGAGCGAAACGCAGTAAAGCGAAATGAAAACAACAACAACAAAAAAGCTCGAAATTGTTTGTGTGGTGCTGTGTAATCTATTTTATCACACCATAAAACGATGGTGCTGCTTAATAAGGACAAAGGGAATGGCTTTGGACAAGTGTTTTTAATGAGACAGCAACACAGCGCAAGGAATGAGAGCTTTGGGTGCGCAGCATAGCATGAAGCAGTGAATAATATATATAATACAATATACTTTTGATAACATGAACATATACAAAAGTTCGTCTAAGATTTATCGCTACTACTGACCATGGAAGGTATTCTTCTGTGTCTTGTGATTTTTCCAGAAAACTGCAGTTAAAAATTAGTCGCGTTAATATATCATATGGGAAAGTATATGGAAAGATAAACATGGTTAAGAGCATGGTAAGTAAACAAAGGTGGACAACAAAATAAAAACAAAACCAAACGCGCAAACAGCAATAATACCACCGGACAGATTGAAAAGAAAAGAAAAGAAAAGATATAAAAGTAAGGCTACGGTAATGAGATTGTTAATGCTATTTAAGTTGCAAAAAACCATTCAAAGCATGGTAGTTAAGTAGAAATTATGTAGAGAGCGCAACAGTATGTTAAAATTGTTAAAAAAAAATCTAGAATGCATACACAAACTAAAACCAAAGAACCGAGGAGGAACTTGCTTATTTGAATGAAAATAAAAAAAATAAAAGGAAAATAAAGTTCACAAGACAAAGATTAAGTTCAAAACCTACCCTAGCTGAACAGGACCCATTGCCTTGCCAGTGCGTGATTCGTCGGTGATCAACGCCCGGGTCATCGATTCGGTGGTATGCATGCCACCCTCTTGCTGTACACACATATTCAACAAATAGGTACGGTGTGAGTGATATTGGTTTGTTTTGTTGTTTGTTTGGGTGTCTATGTATATTATACTGCTTATTATACTGGTTTTGTGACTTGCTTTAAAATAGTCCATTGTATGATCACGTATATAATAATAGTGGTGAGTGATTGGTTGGTATCGAAAATATAAACGAAAAATATGTTTAACAAAAAAAAACAAAACACATAAAAATGATGATGCATACAAATGAGTCCTCAAAGGAACGCACACTCACACACACACACACACACACACGCGCGCACACGAGATGAAACATTCTTTCCGTTTCTCTAACCTCATAGGCTCAACAACAAGAGTCAATGCAACACCCCGAGCTGGGGTTTCGCGTTCACGAATAATGCTGAAGGAGCG
Source organism: Anopheles christyi (assembly GCA_000349165.1). Taxonomy (NCBI): domain Eukaryota; kingdom Metazoa; phylum Arthropoda; class Insecta; order Diptera; family Culicidae; genus Anopheles; species Anopheles christyi. The sequence goes on from KB697871.1 coordinate 31,161, forward strand.
CTTCGCGCGCGCTCTCGTGTCAAAGAGTAAGAAAACAATACATACCATTATTTAAATAAAACGTTTTAAAAACAGCTACTAGTACTCGAGCTTTGCTAATAAAGCTTCCATTATCACTTAAGCTAACGTTGTTAAGAAGTCTATTAGTTCGCTACAACGGTTTCTACGAGAAATAGATATACGCTATAGGAGGTACAAGCTTACCGAGCTAGAAGAAATGCACTAAATACTACATCCAAATACAATACCTGCAGCATAGGGCACCAAATTGTGACGGGGGGGGGGGAACCGCGTTCTATTCAACAAAGCATTATTGGAGCAAATAAAGAGCGCATCAAGCAATACTATTCTAAAATTTTAGCAACGTTATTATTACCCCTTCCGGACGTATAAGAGAATTAATAGTAACACAATGTGCGATCATCATCATTACAAAAGATGTGCTTTTTTTTAAAAAGAACTATTAGAGATCCACGTTTGTGACCATATGTAACTGAAACACTATATTACGTTTCTATTTTCTACTTCAAAAACATTAATCAAAACTGTGTAACGCGAAATAAGAAAAAACAAAATACATGTCATTTTTAAGACATAATTTTTCCAATGCACATAAGTAAACTCGTTCAACAAGACATGCAGCAGTCTATGTATTTAAGAATCGTTAAATGATTAAGATTATTATTTTTTTTCTAAACCGATTAGTGACAAACAAAAGGCTTGCCTTAAATGGCGACTGCTATTGGGATTGAGGTCGGGAAAACGTTCGTAACGTTTCTGCAGGACAAGTTCCGGAGAGGCACACACAGACGCAGAGAAAGAGGAGGTTGGGTAAAAAAAAGATAACGTCACATCATATCACATGTGATGAAGGGAGAAAGATAGAAAGAACAAAATATAATAATTGAATTACAATTAATAAACCATCGGCCATCGACTACCAGCTAACCAGACAAATGAAATACAAAACACGATGAAACACGAAGAACTCGATGATGGGTGAAGTATTTTAGGTTGGCGAAAAAGATTGAAATCCGGCGACATGACATTCGGTTGTTCCCACAACGGTATGATTTGGTCTGTTAGCATTACATAAATCAGTTACATACACTATTTTAAACATCCCTGCTGTTTTGTAGCAGGAACTTCCACACGATTAGCATCATAGTTCAGTGATCGAGTGAAAAAGACAGTACGGGAATGAAACTGAGTGAGTGTAAAGAGAAGAGATAACTAGAACACCTTGCAAAAGATGCATTTGCATACAGAAAACGGGCGGATATAAAGGATAATTTAAAAAAACAGTATAGTTAACCAATTAATTGGGTTCAGGTGAAAAGTACATCCTTAGCTCAAGTGAGTGAAAGAGAGAGAGAG
>KB697872.1:0-10592 GCA_000349165.1 Anopheles christyi
GGCTTTACAAAAAAGGAAGCACGGCCTACCACCATGGTAACACGACACCTACGGGTATATGTCGACTCGGTGTCATTCACGCTAGGAAAAGAATAGTGCGAACGTTTCCATTTCAGGTGATTTATCTCCGTGCATTGTGATTGCAGTGGGGAGTGAATGGTCGCGTTCGTTCGTTCGTTCTGTCAATGGTTGCAACATAAGTAAAGGTTCTAGGGCTTAAGCATGAAAAGGGATGTGTCGTGTGGGTGAAGAAGAAAGCAAGAGTGCGGTGGTGGAAAAAAGGACTGATTATTTCTTTGAAAAAAGTTTTCCAATCTTGCTCAACCGACAGTTAAGGTGTGCGTGTGGCAATATACGCACGCACGTAACGCGTACGTTGCTGAAACGTCAATCGTATTACACCAATACACACGTGGCTTGTTGCAAACGGACGGCTTGTGGCTCCGTATCCAGTGGGATTTGCTCTCCGTTTGGAGATTTATTTTCACGCATGTTATATTTTGATATGTGCGTGGAGTAAAGCGTCAGGATTTGGCAGGTGTCGCTTTTTGGCGGTAACATGCAGTGGTAAGGGCGTTTCGCGGGGGTTTTTTTTTTTAAATCTCAGTCAGTCAGTGTCGAGTACTCGTGTGGAGCAACAGTTGAAATCTGTCTAAATGTCCAGATTTCGGGTGAAAGAATGTTTGGAACGTGAAAATCGTACATGCTTAATCGCACTGCTTCGCTTACAAACACTACTAAAGTAAAAGTTTGTTGCTTTATGAAAAAAATAAACTCCACTCCAAAACAATCGTCCGACTATCCATACACACACACATACAGAACGTCCACCAGCGAGAGACCAATGAGAATAAATTAACCAACTTGCTCGCACCACACACAAAGCCACCCAAAATGGTTAATTTCCCAGCATTAGCTTCAATGTTAGAAATTGCCCAAATTCCTACTTAAGCACCCAATGCAATGGTTTTAGGCTTAGCGTTTTGTTTTTCCGCCACTCCCGCCATTACCCTGGCCATTACTTTTTGCTAATTTAATTAAAAGTAATACTACTTAAAACATCGCACAAAACGTTCGCAGGAGGCAAAGCAGAAAGAAAACGGAAGATATTAAAGGTTTCTCATGAGAAATTTACTCTGGCCACTTGAGCATGCCGGAATGTGGTCGCACTAATTGATATTAACGATTATACTGTCTCAGTGTGGTGAACTGTAAGGCGCAGCCAAGCAAAAACAAAAAAAAACTACCATCCCAAACCAACAGCAAGACAACGCTGTTGTTTGTGTGTATGTGTGTGGTGGTAGTTAATTTGGTCAAATATAAAACTTTATCATCTGAACCTCCGGGAAGCGGCTTTCTGTAGAGATTATTTCTGGAATGTGTTGTGTTTAGTGTGCAACGTTTTTTTTTTTGGTTTTTTTTCGCTTCGACTGTGTTCCTTTGTTTTAGCGTAAAATTTTTTAGGGAGGGAGAATTTTTTAAAATGATAATGTAAGTGCCGAGAGCACGCCACGTAAGGTGCACATACCCTTTGGGTCTTTTAAAAATATGTTGCACCATAAATTATTGCAATCGAATGGAAAGAATCTTACGATGGTTCGGTTTGTCTTTGGGGCGCTTCTCGGTACGAACTTTTAATCTGGTAGGTGGAAGAACACCTTCTTGGATGATTCACGTCTCTTACCTTCGGTGGTCACGAATGATTTACCGCACATTAAAGACGTGAGTTTATTTTTCAAAAAAAAAAAAACGCAAACGTGATAAATACTAAAAATGTGTAAAAAGACCAAAAATACGGTCGTGATTTGGCTTTACCTTCCTCTGGGGTAAAGCACGCAAAGGAAGCTTTGGCTCTGGGATGGAAAAGCTCGCACACGCTACTGTTTGCAAGGGAGGTGGGTCGAAATATGCTTGTTATTTGGTTGGTTTTTTTCTCCCTCTCTCCCTGTTAATTCAAACAAAAAACCAACCATCTGATATCTTTCTTATTTTGGCGAATTGTCTACCTTTTTTTTTTGTTTGGTTTTGGTTGGGTGTGTTGGTTTCCTTTTTCTTTTAAAAAGCCACTCTCTCGTTGAGCGCATAGTGATATTTCAGCGCACGCCACGCGAAATTGGATATTATGGCCACGCTGTGGGAAAGATTTGGGTTTTAAATTTAATCATGAACCCGGCTTTGGACGCTTTATGCCGCTAGTGCTGGCTTGCCTCATTCCCCACCCATCTTCGGCCATGCTCCTGGCCTTACCTTACAAGCAAGATTACAAGTTACGGTTCCTGTTTAGCTTCCCCTCCACCCTGGTGAGTGGAAAAAAAAACACGTGACTGCACCGGACAGAAAAGCACCGAACCGAGTAAGGGAAACCCAAAAAAGCACCCAATTCCAGGACGAACGCAGTTCGGTGACTAAAACAGGGTGAACCTGAAACGTGTTGAAACGTGGCGCACGCCCGCGTGCACTAAACGGTTTTTGCCGGGTGCAAATATTAACCCTCCTCCCTCCAACTGCCTGGTGCTTCGTGAAAGTGAAATGTCTAAAAATATAAAGAAAATATTCGAAGCAAAATATTGATGTGCGAAAATCCCAAGTGCAATAAACATCGCTGCTAGATCCGGAACGCCTCATCATCCCCCCTTGGGGCGTCTTTCGCCCGACAAGGGAAGCAGGGAAGGAAATAAAATAGCCCGCTAACCGTGCCTTCCCTTTTTCCCGGGGCTCAAATATGCAAAAAAATCACCATCACCCACACCACCAGCATGCTTGTAAAGAAAATGATGAGAAATGTGTGCTGCAACAAAAAGAAAACCTCGCAAAGGCGATGTTTTTCCCTCACATTTTCATGATGGATTTTGTTGTTTTATTGTAGTTCTCGTCAATGGCACCAGGTTCAGGCATCCTTTCTTGCTTTTCCTGTTTTGTTTACTGCCTGGTGCCTGCTCAGCAGAAAATGAAAACAAAAAAAAAACTAAAAGAAGGCGAAAAGAATGTTGAGTTTATTTATTTTTATTTGTTTCTTATAGCGTTACTGGTATGTTGTTGTTATTGTTGCTGCTGCTGTTTTGCGTTACAATATTTGTTTCTTTATCGTTTGATGGTGCTGTTGGAGTGCACGTCTGTCTGTGTGTGTGTGCTGTGTGTGCTGTGTTTTGAACTGTTTTGAATAGGAAGGCAAAATTTGGGAAACTGTTTGCTTCATTTCGGCTCCAGCCTTGATTGTTCCTTGCCGGCACAGTATGTGTTTGTATTTTATCGAAAGATAGAGAGAGAGAGAGGGAGAGTGAGAGAGAAAAGATGTTTATGATCAAAATATGATTTGCGTGTTTTGCTTCGTATCTTGTCTCGTGGGTCGTATCTTTGAAGAGTTTGAACGGGAACGTTAAATGCTTAAGCAGTTTGTGATATTGTTGTGAAGTTTTTTTAATACTTCATCCTATTTCTTTAAAACAACTTATTTATTTTGTACGAAGGAGACTAATTTTCTTTTCAACAACTCCACCTCATTTCAATCAAGCACTTTGTAGTCGTTTCGATTGTCACGCTTTTCTCTTTTGTTAAAACTTTCTTAGGCATTGATTTCCCTTCCTACTTTATCTGCTTTTTCAACAAAAGGTTCAGTCGCCCTTAAGATTAGTCCATTGGCTCCATCTGCTCAAGTTTTTTTTTTATTGTTTCTGTGTAAGTCGTTTGCGGCTTGTGTATTGTTTGTTAGGTCGAAGAACTGAGGGTAGGAGTGTTCCGGGGCATTTCAAGACCTGGAAGAGTTTGTAGTTAGTACGTACAAAAATTCAGCCAGAGTTGACCGAGTTCTATTGTGATGATGTTAACGAATACAGCGAAATCTTTATAACGGATTTGCTAATTATGCTTCCAGTTTCCTTATTGTGTGTTTCTTTGAGGTTGTTTTGGTGTGGGAGTTTTATGTTTTCTGTTGAATTTAAGGTTAAAATAAAACACCATCAATAATTCAAAGCTTATGACGCAACGTAGCTGCAATTTTCCCTCACTTAGGACCATTGGGAACGCGTCGATACTTTGCATGGTGCGGACAAAAATTGTATATAGTTAATTAATTATCAATTTGCAACCGATTGATGTTTATTTATGCACGAAGCAATCAATCATTGTTTACCCGACAAATGAATATCAAATTAGCGCCGTATGCTTGCATGGGTGTATCAAATATTCAATCCGTGAGGAAACGAGCTTTCTCGAACGCTTGGTAACCGCAACGATACGGTTTATAATCATTTACATTTCACCCTGGGAATGAGGTTAGAATTCATAGTCAAAGCATACAAAAAAAAAACAAAAATCACTTCAAAAAGTGGGTGATCAATTCACCATTTGTTTCTGAAAATTGGAACTACAACACACACTCTCACACTTTCTAAACCGATTTGTAACGAAAATTCAATCAGCGAAAGGAAGGATCCAAAAAACACTCCAAACAAAACTGGCTAATATCATCGCACAGGTTAACTCGTCAGCAAAAAGGAATGCACTGTGCGGCATCAACTGCGTTGCAGTGCAAAATACTTCCAATCCAATCCCGGATACAGTTTAGTTCAATATCGCTCACCTCCCCGAAAATGTCATTTGCTGCGTGAATGTACCACCGGCACCACGGTGTGTACGGTTAGGCACTAAACCGACCCAGTTACCTAGCGACCAATATTTCGAGCCAGTTTTTGGTGTGACCGAATGACGACAGCACAGGTGGAGCTAGCTGGATGGTGAGTATTCACCAGTGGCGAAACTAATTTCGTGGTTTACCAAATATGATCACTCACCTCGGTTGCTGCTCGGTGTAGTGTCGAGATGCAGCAAAAAAATACCCTTTTCCTAGCTAGCTCTCCACGTTGTATCACGACGTCGACGGGTCTCCATGCCAACACGAGCGACAGTTTAACGAAGGGGTTCGGTTTTTTTACTCTCGTCTAAAAGGCACGGCAACTGCGATGTGTCCGTCATCGGTTTTGGTGGTATTAAGTCCAGTGTGTGTGTGTGTTCGTTGGATGGTAGGGGGGTGGGGAGCTTATTTTTCATCTTTCATTTCATCTTTTTTCCTTTCATTCCTGTACTAAACCTCTCGGGGTACGGGTACGGGCATGTAAATTGAAATTGAAATGGATTCAAAGTATTATAGCTTACGTACCGTTTTGGTGTTCGGTGTTTGGTGAAATTGGTTTTCTATGTGCGACGCAACATAGTTTAGTTGTATTGTGGTTTATTTCCTTTTTTCGTGTTTTGCTTTTGGGAAGCATCCCGATCTAGACAGGGACAGGTCCCGAAACGACAATGGACGGTGTTGTCCACTTATCAGCAGGTGGGTAGGGTGGCGATTAGAGGATTAAATATTGGTTTCATAAACGGTGTGTAACGGTGGCTAGAGGTTCCTACCACCACGTTGGTCTAGTTTGAATAATTTACTAGCGTGAGGTGCACGGGAATCGATGATGAAGTGGTACATTTGATTTTGGGGTTAGGAAAGTAGTCAATGTTAAATGGAGCAGGTACATAATAATGTGCACTGTGGTGGTGTGCGTGGTGTATGGAAATAATGGTTTGGTAGATAAATGTCATTCAGATTTAAAGATCAACATTTAAAATGTGATATGCTCTTTAAATGGCTTTATTCATAGAGCTGCGTTATTATTCCACTCATTCATGTGTAAAAAAAGGATGTATTTGTGATTCAAAAATAAAATCAATCTTTATTCCATTCTGGAAATTGCTATGTCTCGACCTCTAATTGGAAAAAAGTAGTTTGGAGTTTATTTTCTAACTTCAAAAGGTCGATTCGCGGTTTCCATAGAACTTGTACAAGCAGGTTAGTTTTCCCCACGCAATCGTCTACTTGTTCTGTCAAATTGTGTTTTCTAAGTACAAATATTAAAAAAAAAATCAAATTAAAACCCAAGTTTTGCACTTTTGTTCATTAAACTATTATCATCCTTATATTTTTTGTAACTTTTTTAACTAAAGTGTCAATCTTTCCAAAAAATTTCAAAATTTTCTTCAGGGAATTTCTTGGCTTTTTCGCGCCTTCTTAGATTTCGACTGGCATTTCGAATCGAGTTAGATAATAGAATAGGCCTTAATATTAAGCATAAGTTCTCTACGGAACCTTCAATCATGATGCTGGCAGGATTGAATAACCATTGCTTGACAAATAGGAACACAAAACCAACACCCCGTTTTGCAACCTAATCTTCACGATCAGGGCAGAGGGCAGAATCTGTCAGACGTTTTTCCGGCGACCTTAGCTTATCAATCTTGCCGCTATCGTGCATCTAAAACTTCAGCTTTGTTATACATCAACGTGCAATTGATTGAAACAACTTCCCTAGAGATTGTAGGAGGCAGCAGGGTAGCTGAATGCTCCGTTTGGCAAACATGTGTTGAGAATGAGAGCACGCCTAGTCCTACCATCCTACCACAGCAGCATACTCAGTCATTACTTCTGCCTGCAGCCAGCAACATATGGTATGCCGATGGTGGTCAGCTTGATACAAGCCAGCCGCATGGCGCACAGCAACTCGCCAACTAATTCCCATTCATTAGGAACGATTGATTGATTGGAGGGGAATTGTTTCGGGTTTGTTTTCCACTCGCTCTCCCGTATCGTACTAGGAGGGGGGGCTTCCAATTGAGTCTCGGTCAAGCGAAACAAAAATCTTCTACTTCCCAAGCCTCTTTCACGTCACGTTTCATGCACGTGGTTCTGTCGCGTTTCACTACAGCTTAGCGCGAAAGGTATTCCGTGCGGCCGGGATTTTGGCAGTTTTGTAGAAGTTTCTACACTAGCTCGCCAAACTGGAAGCGCAACGGTGTGGATGAAAAATTGTTGGCCTATTTTGTTGCCACTCAGACCAGGGTTTCCGACTGGTGCTCCTTTACCCCACTCTGGACAAGGGCCTGGCAGTGGGGAGTTGGGCTTGTATACCTGCCAGAAGTATGCAAGGCGCGTGGTGAAGCGAAAGCAAAACTTTTCCAATGAATGCAAAACTTGGCCCAACTATGCTGGACCTTCTGTGGTGTTGGCTGATTTCGCCTGACTTGACTTGGGTGGCTTGAAGGGATGGGTGAGTGTTGTTCCTTCGGCAAGTTATAAATCCGTCGAGTGAAACGATGTTGTGCAACTGAATGCAAAATCCGACAGAATCGGACTCGCCGGCCACAATAAGCCTTGAAGGGTGGGTGGGTGGGTGGGGGGCGGGGGTGCTTTTCATTTTCTTTGCAAACAGTTTACAAGCAATGCAACGAGTTGGTGTTGTTGTTCGTTTCTGATCAGCAGATAGTAGTGTCTTGCAATGTACCGTTTTACCACAAAGCAAGTGTAAAGCTTGTAGCAGTTTGTGGACGAATTGAACGTTTCATTTACTGTTTGAAAGTTTTTGCCTAAGGTTGGAATATATATTCAGCGCTCCCAGCGCTAGAAATCGTAGGTTTAGTAGTAGTGAGTTATTTTCGTTGAAAATTTCCCTTTCCTGATTAGGTAGTGAAACGGTAAGCCGCATCAGGCCGCCCCAAAGCTAACCACTCGGCGGAGTTTAATAAAGCAAACCGGTAAACCACCGGCCGGGCGAAAGGCCGGGTGACTCAACTTTGGGGCGGAAAAACATGGTCGCCTTCTTTTCAGTTGGGCTGTTTTCGCTTTGGCGAATGAATGTTTAACGAATGGAAAGTTAAGGCGAACGGGAGCGTTGAATGGTATGCTGTTAAAAGTTGTTTTTCGCTCCAAACCGAGCTATTTCTGGTGCAAGGGGAAAGCCGTTTTTCTTTTTTCAGCTACATTTTTATTTTTATGTGAAAAGAAATATCAAAAAGAGTAGTTTTTTTAGGAGAAGAAAATAAAAAAGTGGAGATTATTAAATTAAACAGCATAAACATGTAGCACTGACAATATATTTGTTTGATTGCATCTTACTTTAACTTTTAGGTTATTCTTTTATATGTATGTTTTTTATTTTAATTTATGTCAAACCGCTACCAAAATGTAACTAAATATGTTTACTAGACCGTCGACATAGGTCGAGGTGCCAACTTCCTGAATCGCTATTTGAGGAATTTAAATTGGTCCAATAAGCGTTACTTCTAGCCGGCCCAATTATCTTGGCCGAGCAGCGAGTTTCGTATGCATCAACATTCCTTTGAACTTTCATGCAGTAAAGCGTTATCGAATGCTTCCTCCCACACGGATCCTAGTTTACGAAGTGCATCCCTCGGGCGAACAGCTAGAACATAGTTGAGGCACCGGAACCGGAGAGGGGCATAAGATAGAAAGAAAGCGGAAACCATTCGTTCTGTCACGTACACGACGTCGACAACTAGGACGACGACGACGACGACGATGAACTAGATAAAGCAATATAACATCGAAGGTTAAGTAAAGTTTCCGTGTCCCATTGCACACGGCGGTACCAAACGAGGCACTAGCGAGGAGGAGGGTGGGTGGAGGGAAGCTGCATCTAATGAAGATTTTAACTTTTGCTCCAGAAACTTTTGTGCACATCCGAGACACGATGGAGATAACTGATAACTCCACCCAACATTAAACCCCACACTCACACACACACACACACACGTACTCAGGATGGATGAAATTTAACGAGGTGTTATTTTATGGTATCCGGTGCGACTGTTCCTTGGCGCTCATTTCCACCGTTCACAACGTCAGCCCGCCCTCCCCTTCCCAAAAACGGTTGCCACCTGACACCGGCTTAATTGTTACTTTAATCTTAATCACACGGAGCGTTGTTATACGGCTCGCTAGCATCCAAGCCCACCTCCTCACCAGGTGGTGCCCACACCGACAGTTTCCGTAACGCGGTGGAATGCAAGGAGCAATGACACTAAGCGGGAAGAGGAAAATAAATATAAATTAGCAGAGCCGTTCCGTAGTTCCGTAGCGCAATGCAATTAAATTGTTAATTTTTCCACACAACTCCCATGCCGGATGGTGAAGGCGGTGGGTGGTTGGTTACTGTTTCACTTTGAATGTGTTTCTTTCGAGCTAATGGAGGAAGAAATAAATGAACTAAAAGCACGATATAGGGAGAGAGAGAGAGCGAGATAGCCGGAGAGCAAAGCAGATTGAGAGTTTGTTTTTCCTTCTTTTCATCAAAAATGTTTACCGAGTATGTGTGTGCACCTTTTGCATTTGCACAGATGACTTTGAATGCAGTCGAAAAGCGTGTAGATCTCTACCGTGTGAGCTACGCTTCGCTTAATAGTAACCAAGAGTCGGGATAATCAAGCGTAAAACAGTTTTTTTTGCTGCATCCTCCTGTGTCACAGCACATGGGAGAGAGGAAATGGGGTGTAATGTGCTGGTGGGAAGGAGGTGTTGGAATCGTTAAGATAATTTATGAAGATAATGGTTTGTTGCAGATATGGGAACGTAAGGCGTAACGGGTGGATAAGAAGCATATAATGATGCATATGGAGCGAGAATATCCTCTGGGACGGTGTAAGACACTTTGCGTCATAAATGCATACTCCAAACATCCCGGCACAACCTTTTTAAAGCTGTTAAAGGGCTTTGTCGGTGTGAGATGGTTCGGTGTTGTATATATTACAGTTGGTACGGTGCTGCACCGAATTGTCTAGAAATCATGCACACAATTTACAAGAAAGGTAGTATTCATGTAAATTAAATTTAAAAGGCAAATTTTAATTACATGCTACTTTTTTTTTTAATTAAAGCTCAGTCGCCGACTGCACAGCAGTTCACTCCCGTTAGATAATAACGTTACCGAAAATGCATTTCTTGCAGCAGGATCCTCTTTTTTTTCGATCTGTGAATAGCTGGAATATTTAAAGATTTTCACCACTCGATCTCCATTCGCAGCTGCAATTTCTGGCGTTGATTCAATACACACAGCAATGCAATCGTGATGCATTCACTTTACCATATCCTAGCTAACCCATCCACCACTCTGCGCAGATGTTGTTGCCGCTTGCGCTGGGAAGAAGTGAAGGAGGTTTGCGTTATTAATTTTGAAATATTACCATAGAGGGCGCTGGAATACACATCTCCACGTAACGCTAAAGGGTACCGTAACAGGGTGCGAACAGGGGGTGCGCTTTTTATGAGGTCCACATGTCCGGTAAGAGAACCAAAGAGAAACTGCTGGTTGAGAGTAAAACGACCATTTTATTTTTTTTGCTGCACCAAGGGACTGCTGCACAGTTGCAGTCACTTTCTGTGTGCATTTTCGTTCGTACTGAGTGAAACCGGGCGGTGAGTATGTGTGTGAATGCGTAACGATGTATGAAGCGAAGCGTAACTAAACACTGGCATCTAGTTGGCAGGTTATATTTGTGCAGCACGGTGGGGGTTGGTTGTTGCATGGTTGATCGGGTCCAGTCGTTTGATGCCTGCACACACACACACACACACACACACAGAAAACTGTTGCAATTTAACCACCGAATCCGCAGGTTCACCCTGAAAGGTTGGTGGTGTGCTGTTTAGGTTGAGTGGTTCCCTTTTTTTTTGGATGTGCTTTGCACGGACTGCAACAAAACAGTGCAAAGACCGATGGTTTTTGCTTTCTTTTCTGCTTCAGTGTGATTGATTTATGTGC
>KB697874.1:0-11390 GCA_000349165.1 Anopheles christyi
GCGGTGGCCGTGCGATTGCACGCTGGTTGGCGGGAAAGAGCGTATGAAAATGGTGCATTTAAAGCGCTAGGGCGGTGTCTTTGGATCGCGTTGTGTATTGAAGTTAGTATTTACCGAACTTTTGGCATGCTTTAAACAATTGAAGAACATTGATGCATCTTTCAATAGAAAATTACATCTCTAACTAACAAAAAAAAAAAAAAAAAAAAAGGAGTAAATGTAAATGTAATAAGCATAATTGAAAAAGGTTCTCTCACATTATCAATGTACTACGGAACAGCACAGCCATAGTGAACGAATGTAGCTTTTAACATAAACCGTGTTGCACGTGCTTATTATATTGCCCTTGCTTAAGATAGTTGGTAAAGGAATCAAGCTGAATGGAATTCCATCGCTTTTAAGAAGCGCGCAACTCTGAACGAGATTTTATAAAACAAAGTTCAACGCTAGTTTGTAGTGTGCAGTTCGGTAGCGTAGACGTTACGAAAGTACGTTAAACCTCGAATCTTTAAGCTGTTCCATGTTTGTGCAGATCATTTTCCAGTAACCATTTGAAGTTTAAAATGTTTACAATTCTGCTTGTAAAAAATTGTTAAAAACAGGGTCTAATAAAACAATTTGAAAAAATACGCTCAGCGTGCCAACCAACATTATATTTTATTTAAATTTTTAATTGTTTATATGATATGCGGAGATTCACAATTTTCATTTTACAATTAGGAAGAAATGATATGAGTAACGGTTTCGATGCTATAAACTATAATTTTTGAATCTTTTATAGCGAGATTCGGAATCATTCGTTCTTTGTAGCTTTGTGTGGATAGGATGTGAACGAATCTTCTTCAACTCGTCCATTTCGTCCGCATACGCTAAGCTGTCAATAGCACTCGCTTTGGTAAGAAGAGTTTTATCAAATTTTGTCTTTACAATTGCCGTATTTTAACTTTAATTGCTGTTTTTGCCGAGCTAAAGCATCAAGCATTATATAAAATTTCGTTGAAATGTTGTGCAACTGTAACATGACCAGGAAAAGTGTCTTCAACCTGAGCACTTTTCCACGTGTTCTGCGTGTCTGTATCAAGTCCCCTTTTGCCCTAACATCACTGACTAAACGAAATCCTGCCTGTCTTTGGTCTTTTCCAGTTCTTAAATTTCTGTAGGAAGTCCCTATTATCACATCAAGATGGGTAGGGAGGACAAAGCAACCTGGAAGTCCAACTATTTCCTAAAAGTCGTGGTAAGTAATCAGCCTGGTACAGCGTATCAAGTCAAGTCAGTTTGTAAAGGGTTGCTGCCCGTACATGGAAGGTAGAATTTTCTCTAGGTGATGATATGCAAACGTAATATACGCACCAGCTGCTCCTTGCTTGAACAAAGCTGAACCCAGGAGGTATCAGCTGTGCGTTAAATGCTTCTAATGTTTGTGTCTGACTCGTTAATTCGCCTACCTTCCGGGAGCCCCATACCACATAACCTCACTTGTTTGCATGACCAGAATGATAAAATGATTCTATCTTTGTCCTTCCCGCAGCAACTGCTCGACGAATACCCGAGATGTTTCATCGTCGGCGCTGACAATGTTGGCTCCCGTCAGATGCAAACCATCCGTATGTCGCTCCGCGGATCGGCCATCGTGCTGATGGGCAAGAACACCATGATGCGCAAGGCCATCCGCGGTCATCTGGAGAACAACCAGGGCCTGGAGAAGCTGCTCAACCACATCAAGGGCAACGTGGGCTTCGTGTTCACCAAGGGCGATCTGGCCGAGATCCGCGACAAGCTGACCGAGAGCAAGGTGCGTGCCCCGGCCCGTGCCGGTGCGATCGCTCCGCTCGAGGTCGTCATTCCGGCCCAGAACACTGGTCTCGGTCCGGAGAAGACCTCCTTCTTCCAGGCCCTGTCCATCCCGACCAAGATTTCCAAGGGTACGATTGAAATCATCAACGATGTGCCCATCCTGAAGCCGGGCGACAAGGTCGGCGCTTCCGAGGCCACGCTGCTCAACATGCTGAACATCTCGCCGTTCTCGTACGGTCTGCAGATCCAGCAGGTGTATGATTCGGGCTCGATCTTCTCGCCGGAAATTCTCGACATCAAGGCGGAGGATCTGCGCGCCAAGTTCCAGGCCGGAGTCGCCAACTTGGCTGCCGTTTCGCTCCAGATCGGCTACCCGACGCTGGCTTCGGTGCCGCACAGCATTGCCAACGGTTTCCGCAACCTGCTGGCCATTGCCGCCGTCACCGAGGTTGAGTTCAAGGAAGCCGAAACGGTCAAGGAATTCATCAAGGATCCGAGCAAGTTCGCCGCTGTCACGGCCTCGTCTGCTCCGGCCGCATCCGCCGCTGCCCCAGCGGCAAAGGCTGAGGAGAAGAAGGAAGAATCCGAATCCGAGGATGAGGATATGGGCTTCGGTCTGTTCGATTAATTTCGCGCAAAAGGAGCACTTCGACCGCACACCTCTTCAACGGTGGACGGTGTGGTTCGCTGAGCTATATCTACTTTGGCACGGACGTTGTTACTGCGAGCGTATACTCGTCAAGGCTGGGGACGGCCCAATGGCGACACGCGGGCTTTCTTCTTGTTACGTACCAAAATACGTATTTTTCTGTGAAACCAGCTGAAAAAAGAAATAAAAGCCACACAAAAGCCGGAGTGTCAGAATCGTAAGAGGAAACAGTCCGGAAACAAAACAAGTTGTTTCTTTCGTCTTAAATTAAAGTACGTATGTCGGAAAGAAAATACTTGAGTAACGAATCAGGTATAGCAATAATTTATTACAATCTTAAAAATCAAATTAATTCAAAATCCGCGAATATGAAGGCTTCGCTCGTTCGCTTTCCGTAAACACTTATCACTGCAAAACACACTGTCCGCGATGAGAAGGTGGTTAGCGTTAAGCACTAGGCAGGAACAGCGCCCGTTGATCAATTTCGTGCGGTGGTAAACTCTCGAGTCGAAACACGGTACACCACAGCCGCATAGAGGAACACGACGTAAAATGTCTACCACGGTGAACGGCATCAACCCTGGCGTTGCGTATGGAAGCTTCCTGTCGATTACGGTACGCGCGGTAAGTTCAAACAGAGTCGATGGTTGCCGCTGTTGCATCGACGTACTCGGATACGGCCCGGTTGTTCCGCCGTCAACGGACAGATTGTTTTCCGACAGATCTAACCGCTCCAGTCTTATTCTTTCAAGGGTTTCCGGTAAACCGTCGATCTGGTTTTTGGCCAACGAGAGCACCCGAAGCCGGTTCATGGTCCATATCGCAAAGGGAAGCTTGCGGATATGGTTGCTGTTGGCTGTAAGTGCCACCAATGCACCAGCGTATATCACGTTAGTCGGTAAAAAGTGCAGTCCGTTGTCGGAAATGTTAAGACTCTGCAGAGACGATTGTATGTTTGGTTCCTGCAACCAGTCCCAGGTGCAACCGGTCAGACAGTTGCTGGACAGATCCAGCTCACATAGACGCAGCTGGCCGAGCGCGCGGGGCAAGCTGCGGATGCAGTTGTTGGACAAATTAAGAATACGAAGCTTCTGCAGCAGCAATATCTGCGAGTCGAATCGGGAAAGCTTGACGTCGGAGATTTGTAACGATACGAGGAGGCGGGAAAATCCCTTTGTTGGGTAGTCCTTCCGGTTTGTTATTGTGCACTTGGTGGACAGCACGCTCGGGGAGTCGAGAATGGATGCTTTCTTCTTCCCAACAGTAAGGCACGGCAATCGAAGTGGGGCTGACGGGGAAAAAGGGTTCGTGGCTGATTGTGTCCCTTCCACCGACGGGCCACCACCCGTGAGCACCAGCTTTAGCACCTTCAGAAACGCCGTCAGCTGAACTTTATCACTTTTAATCTGTACATCGTGCTCGGGTGCAATGAACGAAATCGTGGCCTTTCCCTCCTCCAGAAAGCGTGTAAATAGCTTGCTTATGTTCTTGAGGACGCTGTATTTCGTGCCGGTTTTATTGGCGGTTGTTATGAGCATGATCTTTGTTTCATCGCCCTTGCGCTCGGATCCTTTCCCGATAGCAAGGATCGTTTTCTGGAACGCGCGTTTCCCTCCCGTCACAGCCCGGTTTATGGTGCAAGTCTCACAAATCAGCTTCATATTAAATAACTCTAAGCACACACATATTTTCGTAAATATTTACGCGTAATTTGACTTTTCTGTAAATTTACAGCGCTTTTGGTACAGCTGGTTTCGCGCCAAGTGATATGTGCCAACAGCTTACACCCGTTGAGCATAATGGGAAATTGTTGTGGTTGTTGTTAGTGATGTGCGGGTCGACCAAGGTACAAGCAGGTTCGGCAGGTGCAAGATGGCATGTGAGACTTCGACTCGTTAGTGTAATCGGAACCTATTGAAACGTTTTTCCATCCCTTAGGACCTGAACTCGCTACACCAACGCGTCGAAGTCGCAAATGGGTTCATGCACCTACCGGAACTAAATTGATCCCGGAACTAGGATTGATCCGAACCGCTCCGAGTTACTTACAGATGGCTTCAACCCGGTAGGAGCGAGTCAACCAGCACACCTATTTTCGACGCGCATTCGTTGCACCAACGGGTTGGCTTAGTATATGATTTCTTGCCACTACTGGAATCTTTACACCTACTGAAAGTATGGATCAAGGCAAAATCGTTGTGGCCACGAGTCGAGCTCGAATTCGACTCTGACCTTGCGAACTCGTTGCGACCCACTGGTGACTGATTCTTAATCTGGTCTTACTTTATTTCTCTCTCTCTCTCTCTCTTTCATTCTCTGTCCTTCTTCATGGACTCTCGTTTACGAAACCCATTTACTATTCGGTTAGGAATACAACTCGACGTTACCCTCGTCTCATGAACAATATGTACTATGTCGATATGTCAAATTTTGCGTGTTGGGTTAAGACAATGTAAACAACAACAATTCAATCTTCCGCAACTCTTATTTAAAAACAGGCAAATATTGTTTCCAATGGAATCGTGTTGAATTAAAATTTGCAAAACAGGACAATTGCTAGAAGTCACAAAAATGAAACTATCGCTACCGTTACAAGGATATTTTGATCTACTGAACCACCCACCGGGTGCGAAAAAGTTCATCTGCATCAACTGCGGTCGGCCTGTTTCCGGTTTGTATCGTCAAATCAGTTCCACCGTACTGAAAATTATAGACTGCGTAAGATATGTTTTTCTGGCAGAATTTTGAACACTTTTTAAACACCCATTAAGCGTTACATGACCGTCTGATGCCTTTCAGGATAAATGCAAAAAACCTGCTGACAAGTATATCGAGTTTGAGGTGCTTATTATATTGATCGATTTAATATTGCTTTCCAAACCTGCCTATCGTCATATTTTATACAATTCGGATTGTAAGGTGCGTAACCGTTTTGTCTGATAATTCGGTATCGGATTTTGATAACAACGACATCACATTTTCATTGTAGAACCTGTGGAAAATTGGCTGCATACTTATACTACTCGAAGCGTACTGCTTCTGGACGGATGCATTTCGCGGGATAACCAGCATTACCTATCGTTCGCACCTGAATGATCCTTTCCTTTCGGAGAAGGGGTTCTACCTATCGACCGTTCACTTTGTGGCCGGGTTTTTACTGTTGTATGGATTCATTTATTTATTTACCAGTGTTTTGCACCGCACCGTGCCGACGATAACGGGCAATGGGAAAACTTATCCGCATATGCTACTGCATGGCGTTATCCTCGCCAGTATCGGGAAGTTTCTCTTCATCCCCATCATCATCTGGAGGGAAAACTCGACTGAAACGGGCATGGCTATCCATATTGTGCTCGTGCTGATGTACTTTGTGATATCGCTCGTACAGATACACTCGGTCGTAAGTGACTGTGCGCGTTCCCGGTCCTGTGTGATCGTCATTTTGGCTTTTATTGTTAAGGCATACTTTCTGACCCGGGTTAGCGGGTTGCTGCAGCAGTTTGTCTAATAAATTAAGAATGTCACGACCGTGTGTGTGTGTGTGATTTTTTACACTTCCTGGGCAACCACATTGCAGTCGTTCTGCTCCTCTCGTTTATTGGATAATATTTTCGCTACGGTAGTCAAAGTATCGCCGTAGGATAGATTTGCCTCCGTCCCTTCTGCTACGTTGTGCAGCTCAAACATTTCTTCGTTGATGGCTTTCAAACCCACTATCACAATGACGGGGTAGCCCATTTTTCGTGCATCTAGAATACGCTTGCCGATGGTGAGTTGCGTACGATCATCCACGATGACTTCCCCGGCGCAGTTTTTCACCCTTTGTAAATCGTTGTACAGATTACCGATCCAGGGAGAAGCTAGTGTTTCTTCCTTACTGCCTGCCTTTGGGGTAATGATACAGACACGGTACGGTGCAAGAGCGGTGGGCCATCTTATTTCCTTTTCACTGGACAGTACCTCGATCGAGGCGGCTAATAACCGTGTAACTCCGATACCGTAACATCCCATCAACAAGGGGGCGGGTTTCCCGTTGGCGGCCAAACACGTCGCCCCAAGCACCTTTGTGTATCGATCCTCGAGAATGAATGCATGCGCCACCTCGATACCTGGCTGTCGTTCGACTGTTTCACTTCCGTTTTCGCATCGTTTACATTGTTCGCTTAATACCGGGAAAAGCTCAGCATTCGAGTGCATTCCGCAGCGGGTACAGCGTATCAGCTGATCCTCTCCCACCACGCTCGGGAAGTGATACTCGTGCGAAAGGGATCCACCCATTGTCCCACAGTCTCCGGCCACCTTAACAAAGGGTACTCCGATCTCGTTGAACAGTCGGTCGTAAGCTTCGTTTACCGATTCGTACGTTTCCTGACACCGAGCCCGATCGACATCGAACGTGTACAGGTCCTTCATGAGGAACTCTTTCGCTCGCATCAGCCCAAAGCGGGGTTTCATTTCGTCCCGAAATTTGGTCGATATTTGGTACAGGCGTAGTGGAAACTGACGATAGCTGACGGGTGCGATGGCAGCAAGCAGGGAGGTAATTGATTCTTCGTGTGTCTGCACAAGGTAAAATAAGAGAAAAATATACACGTTTTCTGCCTTCAGAGCGGTTGCTGCAAAAGTTCAAGTCTTACCGGTCCTAAAATTTGCACCTTTCCATGCCGATCGGTTGTTTGGAGCAACTCTGACGGTGTGCCAGCTTCGGCCGCCTTCAATCGGCCACTCTTTTTCCACAGTTCCGCTGACGTTAGAAGCGGAAGTACCATTTTTTGTGCTCCGACTGCTTCCATGTGCCGGTCGATAAGATCGATCGCTTTCTGCAGGGAACGCTGCAAAAGTGGCAGTAGGTAAAATGTTCCATTGCCAGCCTGTCGGATGAGCCCTTGTTCCAGCATTAGCTAAAAGAGAAAGACAGCAATTCGTTTATTTATTTATTAAATCACAAACTCATCGAGGTCAGTAGACCTTCATAACTAATTTCCTGTCCTTTACAAAACAACATCACAACAATCCATCTCATCCTAAGTTACCCTTTGACTTTTGGAGGTGATGTCCTGAGATTTAACGGTAGCATTTTTCGGTATAATTAAAGCTGGTTGAAATAGTTTAGAAACTCGCTGCATCGTCGTTTTCGTTCTTGGCAGGAAAAAGAACGAGCGTAATTACAGACCACAACACAAGCATTCGCTACACACGCATCGACGCAACAACGTAAACAAATAGACGCAACTGCAATACGTCACAGCTGAATCACATGTCAGAAAATAGCTTTTTAGATTATAGATTACGAGTTCTCGATTTGGATTTGAATTAAATAATAAAATAATTGCTCTTTTAAAGCCATCTCTAGTATGTCATCGAATGAAGCTTTTTTCTTTCTTAAGAAAATCGTAAGTAAACTGTCTTGCTCCAGTGTACGTTGGGATTTAGGTTACTTTATTTGTATAATACATCCGCTCTTTAGGGTAAAAGGAAAGACGGAAAAAAAGAAACACGAAACGAAACAAAACTATACAGCAACACGTTCCGGGGAGTCCACGGGCACAAAAAGGGAACGCTACCATCGATTCATCGAAAAATACGTACTGAATTCATGTATTGTGTCCAACATCCCTTATCGCTGAAGGTCACATAAACAGGGCGTGTTGGAAAACCATATCTTTTCATCGGCTTGCTTCCTTACTTACTTCAAATTCAACTGTCTCGAAAATGATATACACGAAATTTGTTCGCTTCAGCAATACAGCAAAGATGGGAATGTTAAGCGATTCGGTGTTGGACGCTGTTGTTGAGCTGCTGGTACGGCTTAGTGGTCCGTATGTTCAGGATGGAATTCTTCCATATCTGGCAACGGGTTGCCCCACTCACGTGCCATAATCAGGATCGTATTCTGATGCAGCTTTGGTCCAATCAACGGGTTCATCTGGGCCATGTAGCAACACAGCCAGCTGGAAGGAAGGATGGTGATGCAAGGTCAGTCTGGGTTGTCCGAAAACAGAAAACTCACTTTTGTTGTTCTACTTACAATAACCAGCATGTTGCCGCCGTCAATATCAGCACACACTGGACGATTCTGCATTAAAGGGAATGGTTCTTTTAAGATCAATTCCTCGCCTCAGATACAAAGCAATACATACCCACGGTTCGGACCCTTCGGGGCAACAATCGGCAGCACAATGCCCACCACGCCAAAGATGGCAGAGAAGATGATAATTGGCAGCGCGGAAGCACCCATCGTTGAATACGAAAGTGAGCTGTTTTAGCGGGGTTTTCCTGCAGCGAAAGTCGCACTATTTACCCCACACACACGGGATCGATCGATTTTCTGGAGGACTGCGAAAAGCGAAGAGAAAAATATCACATGACAGTCACAAGCACACTATGACGTCACGGATTGTGTTTTCATTGCCAGCTGTCATTCTCCCGTGCACTGGAAGACAGCTGTCAAATTATGCCACCTAGGGTAATGTTTACGTTTTGCACGTTCGTAGAATTGATTTTGATCAAAACAGTGCAAATGCTGTGTGTAGCGTGGTAAGGAAAATAACACCAAGGCACAAAGAAATGGACCAGTCTCTCTCAAAACACAGCTGGTGGTGTCGAAAGGTGAAATAGTTTGATATTACTGACTACATACGGAGTGCGGTAAGGTAAGGTTAGCACGAAAGTTTATTTACAAAACTAACGATCATCTATGAGCAAAAGCGACAAATCAATCGTTGGGTGAGCGAGTGAGCTTGTTGGGGTAATTGCAAACGTGGGAATGCTACTAAAGCACTTGATGATGAAAGCTCTACTTGAGTTGTCGTTCAATCGCATGCATTATCCAGTGATCGTACCGCATACATTCATACGGTTAACTCCAATGTGTACGATAAACAACAAATTAGGATAACAAACGGGTTTGCAACATCGACAAAATTACGTCCTATTAACAATCACAAAAGAATGCTATTGCTTTGTCCATTGAGGGAATTAGAGCTGGATTGGATTTTTTTTACTTTTAAATGCGTAGCAAATGTATAGGGTAAGTTCTGCGTACTCAAGTGAATTCGAGAGTGCCCGATAACGATAATATCGATTAGACTGTTTGCGCAAAGCTTGTGTGTTATTTGTCGTGTCTGATATATTGTCGTACCAATTCATCCCACTTTTGGACTTACTTTTTGCTGAATGGTCTTTTAACACTCATCACACGGTAGCTTATTTGGTCTGATATTCAAAGTTGATTGCAACAAACCTTCCAATTCCTTGGCATTCTTCGCCAAAACACCCTTTGCCCATGTGTGGCAGGAGAGGGTAATGTTAAAAGGTAAATTCTCAACCATACAAACGTTTGCGCGATGAACGCAACCAAATTACGCAACGCAAGCGCACCCAAACACATCTTACACGGCGTAAGAGTGCTGGTCCACATGTACGCACATTGACCCCTAACGCCGGCCCCCGGGCACGAGATGGCGTTTGGAAATGCACAAGATCAATCGTACGATAGCGCATTCCAGCATTTCGAAAAATGGTGTTAAAAGTTGAATATGACTTTATGCTTACAATTCCCCTCCCCTCTGTTTGATTATTTACCAGCATTAAAAAAAGTAACGGAAAAATGGATAAAGAATTACTAGTACAAAAAAAAAAAAAGAAACCACATTAAGCTCTGCTGTCTCGTGCACCGCGCGAGTTTCCTTCCTTCTTTTGCCACTAGCACCGTCGCACCACCATTCGCATCAATAATTCCGTCGCTGGAAGGTTTGTTTTGTTACCCCACCATTCGGATGATGCCGGTTAGGCGCGCGCGCCCGCTCTGTATCGTTCCAGACGTCGAGGCGAACAGGTCTGGAAAGCAAGAAGCTGTGCGTGTTCTTGCTATCGAAACCGTTTCGAGTACCCGGGCACACTTTAGTTCTAGACGGCGCAGCGAACGGACGATCCCAAACGTGTGCGGGTCACGGCACAGTGATTTCCTTGCATCCACGTGCGCACATGGCTTTCGGCGACGCGATTAAAATAATAGGTCCATTATTGTGAAAGAAGGAAGAACACAACCAAACGCACACAAAGGAGTCGTGTTGGACGCTGGATTGTATGGCATGCGGAATATGTAGTGTAACTTACCTCAAGCTTTAGAGGCAGAACTTTTTTTTGTTGCACTACGGAAGGATCCGGTTTGAAGACAACCGTTTGGCCCTTTCTTAGGTAAGTGTTAATCAGTGAAAGCGATTGCCCTAAAAGTATGGTGCAAAGTGTGTGTTGCTGAACGAATCGTTTGTCTATTCCTTTATGCGCGCAAGTAGATTCGCGCCCAGTTCACGGTTAGCCAGTTTTGTGTGTGTTAGATGATCCTGATCCTTGGCATCGTTCTTTCTCTCCGATGTAAGACTAATGTTCAACTGTGTCCACCGTGAGCTGCCATGTAAAATTGTGAAATGTTGTTTGTTGCTTGTCCCCTTATAACTCATCCCTCCTCTGGAAGGCCCTTTCTGCTTGCCAGCTTCCTAACCCGTGCCATAATTACAGTGTTTTGTAGTGAACAGCAGTAGTGTTAGGCGGTTTTGTGTTCTGAAACGTTTTGATACGGTACTAACCGTTTCATTGCGATTCGTAATGATGATGACTTTGAATGCGTGGCCTGCCAGCCTGGGTCGACCACTAAACCACCATGTGGAATCGGGTTGTGTGGTGGCATGTGTTACTAAAGCTACTGCCATTCAATGGAATGTATGTTGTGAAGCGGTACATGCTGGAAAATTATCGTATTAAAAAAAAAAACAACAACAAAAAACATGTCTTTCTAGGGAGTTTGCATAAATCACACTATTGAATTTATAACAATCGTACAATAGTCATGTTGGCACAACTCCTGTTAGGCTGTGTTCAAATAAAATAATCCACAAAAACGCAGATGTCAATCGACGCACAACAACACTACATCCAAGGTTAA
>KB697880.1:0-10944 GCA_000349165.1 Anopheles christyi
CCCCCCCCCCCCAAAGAGGTGACATACATTTGCTCTTGTTTACTTCAAAGAGTCCGGAAATACTTTGCATCCTCTTTTTGTTGCGGGTTTTAGCTAAAGTTAGTGCTATCAAAACACAGTGCTGCGTACATTCTGAAATGTACCGACCTTTATCCACCCAGGCCATGACGGCCATCTTGACACTCAAACCGCTTTACGAGCTTGCTCGAAGGTGCCGACAGTACGCGACACGTTAACGGCTGGCAGAGCAAAAGTTTTCACATAAAAACTTCCGCGTTAACACCTCTGGCGAATGCGCACCCGCACCAGAAACGCAGGTCTACGAGCTTGTCAACGACACTAAAACCCAATCCAAACCATGCCGAGAAGGAACATCAGAAGAAGGTTTTCTTCGAGCGTCTTTGCAAGAAGAACACGTCTCATTTGCACGTGTGATCCGTTTCTTTAGATTATGAAATTTGATATGCTCATATCTATTCCGAAGCGAGTCAATCAAATGCGTCAAATGCTGCCAACGCACGACGCGCACCGTGCCGATGTAGAAGAAGCTTCGCTGTGCTGATGCCACCCAACGTTCTAATCGACTGTCGGGCCCATAATCCTTTTCAGGCAAAACAAGGCTTCCCCGACAGTAAACTGACGTGTGTGTGTGTGTGTAGTGTGGCGTGATGTGGTAGTAGTGGAAGATAACCGTTTCCTTTGTTATTGCATGTTACGCTAAATTTCCAACGCTTCCAACGCTTCTGCTGCTAATTGTGAGTGCTCAACCATTTCCCGGGGTCCATTAGCCGGAGCCTGGCCGGAGAAAAGTGAGCTGATGAGTTGAGTTGATTGCGGGAAATGTTGAAAACATTCCTTGCTAACTTTCACCCGTTGATGATGTGCTCAACAAGGGACGTGCGTGTGTAGCGCATTTTGGAAGGTTCTTTCGGGCGCCTCGAGCGCTTTTCCCTCCGTCGGAATCTGTGTACCGTGTCGGTTGGTGGTGTTGGGATGGGAAACTGGCGCTGGGTTGGGCGGGTTTGTTGACGGGCGCATCGAAATCATCATACAAGGATGTTTCAAATGCTAAATGAAGGCTGCAATGGATAGTGACAGCTGCTGGAAGCTTTTCGAAATGGCAAGGGTTTAGTTTTGTTGTGTTGAGAAGATGGGAAATGAATAGCTGATATTCTCAAATTTACATTGAAACATACATTGTTTTTTAGTTAGTTACTAATTTAGCGAATATTTAATTTTGAGCGTTGAAAGTGAATTATTCAAACCTGATCTGAGTAACATAACTGTTTCTCATCACTTGGGGTCTTTTATTATTTGTTAATTTAATTTATAATTGTTTACTACAATTCTACCACATATAAAGTTTCCTCTCTTAGGAGTGTCTCTTATGAGTAATATAATTGACCTCGTTTAAGCTCTCACAAAGCCTTCTCAAATTAGTTGGATTTTAAACTACATTTATTGAACATTAAAACATTGGCCCTTCACTGCCAGCTCATGTGAATGGCAGCAACAATCGACATCCATCCAAGTGTGTACCCGTTTTCTCTGTCAAGCGTCAAAAGCGATCCTTCTCGAGCCCGGGAAAGCAGAGACCAATGTTGCTCAATTTTCCAAATTCACTCACTCACTCGATCCTAATCTGTAACAAAAACAAAAGCCCAAACGTGTCTGCGTCTGTGAAATCAAACAGGAAAAGGGGGAAACCACTGATAAAAAGGTAAGTGAGTGTGCATCGCCGAGGGCTTGAGGTGGGCTGTAAAAACATTGGATTATAATCATGTTTAAATTATTGTCTCGATTTTGCCCGCCTAAGCTGCCTCGAATAGAAGTTGTTCGAACGCTTCCAGGGACTAAAGGGGCGGTGGTGTGTGGTCTCTTTGGTGGGACTACCAGCTGTGGTACCAGCCAGCCAACTCGCCTCTTTTTACGAAAGCCTCACCGTTGCCTGTATGTTGTTGCTTTTGCTTTAAACGCTTCAGCAGAAAAGGACAATCCAAGGGTGCATGTGCTGAATTGTTATTATTGTACTTTCAAAACGACGAAATCCCTTCCCTGAACGACCCGACAACGGGGCGTAACTTTGCACGCTTCAGTATTTCGATCGATGATCCAAACGGGCCTTTGGCCGATGTCTTCAATCAAACATGAATGCTGGTTGCAGCATGACTGGTCGGGTCGGTGCCGCAACATTTCCGCACCTTCCGGCTTTTATTGCTCATTTCTAACGATTTAACGATTATTGTTGGGACTGTTGGGTGCAGAAGAGCTGCGTCTGGCAGTGTATTGTTTTTTTTTTTTGGTTTGCTCTCCTCTCTTTTTTATTGTTCTTCAATGTTTTTACTGATTTACGTAAAACTGCAACCGGTGGAAGTGGAGGGAAAGAAAAAAACCGACCAACTAGACGACTAGAGCCACCGAAAATGGACTGTCAATGTGGCGTGTCGAGGTGATTAAAAGCAGTTATATGATCAATTGACGGAAACGCCCCGAGCAGGAGCAAACCTAGAAGGGGATTTTATTATTTTTTTTGCACGGGTTTCTTTTTTTTTTCATTGTAGTTGGGCCTGATTTGATGGAAGCATTTTGAATGCACTTGGTGGTGGTGGGTTGCGAGTCGATAAAATGATAAATTGAAATATTGATGGCTTAGCTGAGCAGTTACCTACATTTTTAGATGACAATAGAATTTTTATTTATGTTGTTCGAAGTGTTTTGTATTATTGGACCACATACCATGGACTTTAATTTAAATTACAACATAACATGGCATGTTCCAGACAAACCACTCAAAATCACAAACTTATAATCGCTATGACGTCAATTGTTCAACATTAAACGTGAAAAACGTTCATACAACCACTAAACAACCCAACAATGCTGCAACAAAAATGATTACCCTGTAATGCACGCACACTGCATAATTAATATGCATTTAATTAAGCACATCATAAGCGTGTTTTTACCAAATGGTTGACCACAAACTACAAGCAAACCGTTTGCGCGACAAAAACGCTCGACTGGATCAAACCCGCTTCTCCATAACCCCACTTCTCACAGTGACGCCTTAAAAAACGGAACCGACGGTAAATAAATGGCGCCTCATTCGGTGCGGGATCGCATGTCATCCCAAAAACGCGACACCGAAAAACTGTACCACACCCATCTCCGCCCCAGCCTAGCCGGTCGTGCGTATTACAAATAACAAATTACCGGTGATATAATATATGTGCATGTGCGAACAAAACAACACACGCTTTCTAGCAGCATCCCAACAACAGTAACTGCCCCCTTTACTGTTGCACTTCTGGGACTGCACTTTTATTCATGTCAGTGGTGAAACCGAAACAGAAACAAAAAAAAAACAAGCCATGTTAACCATTTCCCAGAACATTATTCAAAGTGTTGTAGTGTTGTATAGATTGTTTTTTTTTGTTCTCTGGTTGACATGTTAAACAAACTGTCGTAGGTTTGGAGAGCTTCCAGCAAAACACACACTCTACGAAAAACAAGAGCCTAAAGCTCTTGAAAAAAGCAAACTGAAATTATACTGAACATTTTAAGCATTGTTCAAGTAAAGGACAAAAAGGGAACCCGCGAAGAAAAAAGGGTAGTTAAATATAAGAAATGATGAAACAAGTAAAAAAAAAGTAACAAAACGAAAAATAATTTGTTAAATTAAAAACATAGAAAAAAAATATAGATCATAACATGAGAAGGTAAGAAAAAATCAAGTATTACTAAAAAAATATCCATTGAAATTGAAAAATTGTGTAAAAACATAAACAATCAGTCAAACACCGATGGAGCCTGGCAACACGAAAAAAAAAGGAGCAAATGTTGTAAAAAAAAGAAGTAAAATATAAAAATATACATAAAACCCTTTCAACAGCATAAATGCGTTTCACGAACAAGAAAAACCCATCAATACAATCAAGCACACACTTCATCAACGAAACACATAAAAACTGCAACAAAAATTCAAATAACACATTTTGTGCCCCAAAACTGCAACTCTGTTGTCTCTTTCACCCATTTTCGGGTGGATGGGAGGGATGCGCGGGATGTAAGTCACCCGCGTTATAAATATTCATTACAATCATGTTAGCTTCACTCACACCCACACACATACGCCTCCTTCCATCCTCTTTATCACTATCAGTATTCCATCAAATGGACATTTACAAGGCTTGCCTGTTTGTGTGTGTTTGTTTTTTATGTTATTATATCCACACGCCGCGCATAAATAACATGCAACGGACCAAAAAACCGCAACATTGGACAGCAAAGCTGTGAGGGTTTTGAGGTTTTGGGCGCATCTTTTCCCGCGCTGTTTTTCCGGGGCCGAATAAATTGAATCATTTAAATCACTTCAAACATCACACATTCTATTACCGGTTTATCACCGCCCTGCCTCATCAAGATGGGCAGGCTGCAATTTAAAGTGCTGCAAAAGTGCTTTAAAATGTGTGATGGTTTGCTGTAAATGTCCGCTTTATTTAGCTCATGTAGCGTATCTTATAAGGAAAATGTTGTCGTCACCACTCCCAACATACTTATTAACCGTCTTGCACTGTCATAAACAGATCATTTATTCCTTTTGAATCTCTTATTTAAAGAGGAAAACTTTTTGTTTTTTTGGAAAGTATTAGTTTTTGAAGAAAACTTGCTCCTTTAAAGAAACTTTTGCCATTTCTAGAGCATTCCAAGAGCTTGTTTGTCTCTGAAGGAAGAAATATCGATCGGTTTTGGGACTATCCCGTCATTGTCGTCATCGGGGGACAAAACAGTGGTCAGACAAAACGCGAGAAGCAGAAGGGCAACGTGTGATCATCGTAATCATTACGACCATTGCCAAGTTTTCCGCTGCTAAGCTCATCCCTAGCGGATGTTCTTTACAAAATCAAACTCAACCCACGTCTCTCTCATTCTCTCTCTCCCTTTGTTTCACTCGATTTACGCGAGCATATCTATGCATTGGCATAAGGAAAATGGTAGAAAACTCACTCACACTTGCTGTACCATCGGTACCGTTTGGCCAAGGAAACATATGCTCGGTCCTAAATTGAGTTAAACGAGAAAAACACTTAGCACGTAAACTGTACCAGATTTCGACTCCACAAAATGCGTCCCCGTTGTGTCTTTCCCCTTTTTCCATTTTACGCCCATTACGGGGTGGCTGCCTGCCTACGCCTAGTGCAAAAGACATAAAGTCAAAACCCATAGCACGTACCTTTGCCGTGGCTCGTGGCTCGGGGAAATGTCGGGGAAAGGAAAATTTCTGCGAGCCTCCTTCAACCTACAACAACCCCACCTTCTCCCCTCACCGTTCTTTGGCGTTGGAAGAAAAACACCGAAAAACGAAACCTAGAACAAAACGACCGAAAGATATTCCCTTTTATTTCCCCACCCCCTTGCCAACGCCTTCCATTCCACCAAAATCTGAACCATCGTCGTCGTCGTCGAAGGGTGGAAAATAATATAATTTGCGTCAGCTGGCGGCTCACTTAGAGGATCGTTCGGCCGTTCGGTGCTGTAGTTGGCGGGAAAGTTGAGTTGTCGAATGAAATTGGCATTTGGTATGGTTCGGGTGTTTGCCACAGCAAGGAATGCTGTGCCAGTCCTTGCACCGCCTTGCCGCCTGGCGAAAAAACATACGCACAGGGTTGGTTTGAAGAAAGCAGGGGGTGAGGGCGGGGGGGCGTTGGTTGGCAAGGAATCGAGGAAAGGAACAGCTCGTTAGCAGTATGAACATGTTCATACGCCTGATGTGATTTTCCGGCACCGAAGTTACCTCACCACCTTCGTCCTCGTCCTTCACGGGTACGTTAAATACTCTCTACATGAACGCGCTTTCGCTTCTTAAGCCTCTGGACTACCTCTCCCATGAAAATGGGGCATCATTTTTTGGGGGGAAATCGCTCCAAGATGTGAGCAACTTTTTCGAGAGGGGTCAAACGTCCAGACGGTCGCTCAGTTTTCGGCACCGGAGCCATTATGTGGTCATCGGGTTCATTCCGTCGAGATGTGTTTATAATTTCATGTGTACGTCCTAATGCCCCCTCGGGGGAGGGGGTGCTCTTCTTCACGGATCTAAGGACACATGTAACACATTTCCGTCTGACATTCGGGGTACAAAAACCCGCCGGAAGTCCGGGAAAAAGCCATGGACCAAAGGGAAAGCGTTCAGCGTCTGTACAAACGACACGACGCAACGGCCATGAAGATGATGGTGATGATGATGATGATGGGCCGTTTTTCCATGTTTTTCCTTCACTCGTTTCCGTACTCGTCTACGTTTGAACATCGATCCGATTCTTCATCCCAAAATGTCACTTGCAGACGTCGATAATCATAAACGAGCGCATAAGAATCATTGAAACCATATTTACCCTGCTCCTTCGCTCGGGAGGTTTTCACATTTTCAAACGCACCAGCACACGTAAAAGCACCTTTTTGGGGCACCTTCGAAGCCAAAAAACCCGTCCGGTGTGAAGAAAAACCACCGTAAACTCTGTCACCTCTCGGTCTGATGGTTGGGTCGCCCCAAAAATCAAAGCGATATAAATTAGCTTTCCCACCTACCTCCCGCCACTGGACGACACTTTTGATGGCTTTTGCCCGTCGGGAAGAAATTAATGCGAGATCGAGAAGCGATACTGCTGATTGCTGTTTTGGGAAAATGGGAGAGCAACAAAAAAATAAAACACCACCACTTCCGTCCGGTCCGAGCAGAGGGAGCTCTGGGCTAGGGCGGCCCAACATAAGAGTGTGGTATAAATTATCCGGCAGCACATAATCAATTTCTCCAACGAGTCAGGTTGTGCCCGGTGTTTGGCAGCTTTCCGGTTCTGTATGCATGGGCCGTCCTGGAGGTGGTTTTTGGAAGTGTTTTTTTTTTCTTGTCCAAAAGAAACGCTTTTAGTGTGCTTGCTTGCTGGAGGTAAAGGAAATCGATTGTTGATGGACTGGTTTAAGTAGATGAATGTGATTTTTTATCGTATACTACAACATTATTTTAAGACTAGATCAAGATGGTTAAATATAGTTTATACCAAAATAATGGTTATTGTTGAGGAATGAATTATGTTTAAGCAGTTTGTAGTGTCTTGTGATTTGCTTGAATTTGCTATTTGTAGTGTATAATCGTAGTTAAAACATGGTGATAGCTAGAAGTTGCTTAAGTAAATAAATCTGCAAGTTTTCCACATATATACTTCCTCAATGCCATACTTTCATTATTATTTTTGATCTACATTGTCTAGCTATGAACATTTAGCTGTGAAATTTGCATTTGAATGCTTTGAATTTCTTTTAGCAGAAACATTCTGAACCCGTTTGGTTTCTACGAGTGCTTTTTGTTCTTTTCACAATGACTTAAAGAAACCGTAGTAGCAACAAATGTGTATTTAACGGTTGCACAATAAAATATCTTTGCTGTTCGTAAACTAAGCATGGAAGAGCGTCATGTGATACAACGCGAAGTTAAGGCATCTCTTAGCATTAATTATACTAGCAAACATATAAAATGTACTGTATTTAGTTATTAAAAACAAACTTCACGCCGTAGCTCACTATTGTTTACAATTGTTCCAAAAAGTTAATAGAAAGGAATAAAACTAAAAGGTTTTTCAAAATGGCTTGATAGAATGCAATAAAATATTGTTTATTAATTATGACTTTTCGTGGCGCAGCCACCCATTACACGAAGATTCGTTTTTCTTTTAAGATATGAAACTATACACGCAACTTTGCACGGTAAAACACAACATTTTTTTCAGTTATTATTTCTTCTTTTAAACATCTCGATTTCAAGTAAATGTATTAATTTTATATATTAATATTTTGTTAGTAGGCTCTATTGTCCAAAAAGTCAATGGTTTGTGCAAAAGTTATTAGAAATGTGTAAGATCACGGACTTGCGTGGCGAGTAGGTAAGTAGGTTATTTTATTACAAAGCTTGTATTAAATAAACAAATAAACAAATTACTCCAACTTTAAGGCATTTTAAAACCGCAAAAAAGTTTTATTTACTTACTAACGTAACCCGTTTTTGAGTTACATTATGATCACAAAGCAAAAGCAAAAACGTTTTCCCTTTACTTTTATCGTATCAAAACATTCCAGAAAGATCTATAGTTGAAATGCAAGCAAACAGAAATAAACAGACCAGCTTTTTGCGTTTGCCTTGCGTCAATCATCCATCCCCGATGACGTACTGTCGATTGCTGACTGTCACCTTCATCTCATCGAACTCGCCAAAAACAAGCGGGGAACTTATTGTACACAAATTGTACCGTTTCCTCACACTCCCATCACATTCCAGGAATCGGCTGAAGAGTGCATAAAAATCAAACAAAACCAATCAACCAAACCAGGCACACAGCTTGTGCATTGACACCGTCCTGCTCGGCTGTTTGACCGCAAAGCACCGTCTGGAACTGCCGCCCACCATCCATCGACTGATTATCGACTGGCGGCATCCAGTTGTTCATCTATTTGTATAAATGAGGTGTTAATTGCATATAAATTATTCCCATACCATCCCAGCAGTGGACAGAATGCCGACCGGACCGGGATGATAAACTGCCGCATTGTTCCAAGGGCTCGAACGGATGGTCGATGTGTGTGGCGTACCTCGATACCTCAAGTAGTGCAACGACAAATGAGCAATGCAACGGTGGACATAATTGAAAGCGATGCAACCGGTGGTAACAGCCGCTGGCCGTGCATTCGTATGCAACGGAACACTTGTACGTCAGCAACGCTTACACGCGTACCGGACGGGTACTATGATGATACTATCCTTGTGTGGAATAAGCGAAAGTGCATCCCTAGTGCAGCAGGGTAAGAGAGGGACGGGAATGAAATCAGATCATAATAATTACACACACACACCAATCGGATAATGGGAAGGATGATCAGACCACCCGCCGAGGGTTGATTTCCGTGCGTGTGGCTCGGGAGACAAATGAGCAATATCCTCGTTGCGAAAAACCCATCGAACGATTTGTGGCTTGGTCTGTGGCTATGACCATCCGGAAGCGTAAAACAGGTTGCAAACACTGATACTGGAAATAAGTGTTTTTAAGGCTTTTGAGGCAAAAACGGTGCGTGTGAAGGACGATAATCGGGATCGTGTTTCGAGAAGATATACCTGGACCGAGTCCAGAGGAAAGGACACGTTAAACATGGATTGTGTGATTATTTATCAGTGATTTCTGTGCAATTATTTATAGAAATGTTATTTTATCGTTGAATACATTGAATTGAATACCGAAAATAATTGTGAATAGCTTGAATTTTGATTATAACAACTAATATATAATTGACAAGAAAAAAAATTACATAACTCTTTTAATCGAGCGTTATGCCATAAACATCATATGAAATGTTATCTCAGGTGTTCTGAGTGATTTATCTACTAAATCTGAGTTTGAATATCAAAATAAAGTTAGTTTCTAGCCATTTTAGTGATGACAATCTTTTATGAAAAAGGATTAAATAGTGTCAGTTTCAAACAATGTACTGTCAATCATTTCCAAGCAACAGCCAAAAAGTCTCATCCAAGTCTGAAGTTGTTGCAAACGTATATTAAATATAAAAAAAAGACTGACTGTACGTCAGTGGACAATATTTCAATCACAACCACTTTATCATTAAAAGGTCTTATGTTTGTTAGAAAAAGACAATTAGTTAAAAAAACACGTTGACAGGCTAGTATCAAATTCAAATCACTGTAGCACTACATGCAATAAACTAAGCCTTTCCCACATATTTGTTTCCCCTTTGTCTTACCAGCTGTCCCAACACATGCCATTCAAACATATTCAATATACTCAATGTTCACTCTTTTTAACACATTCAAATATTACTTGCACACACCACACCTGCACAAAACGGCTGGGGTTCAACTTACCATTTCTAACTTTAACGCAATCCTTCCTGTCGCCCAGTATAGCAGACACACTAAACTTCAGCACCGGTTTGTTGCTAGTTTCCTTCAGAATCGTCTGCTTGCCCGGAACCACATACTCCCCAAACCCGCACTTTTCACACCGAAACTCGTACTCACTGCCCAACTCCTCACCACCACCACAACCCTCGGGCACACTTTCCTCCTTGTTATTGTTGTTAGTTTCGGCTCCTTCCTGGAGCCGCTTATCAACCACACTGCCATCACCAATACCACCCCGCAAAGGACTACTTCTGCCCCGTGCCGAGCCGAGTGGATTTAGTTCCGCCTGACAGTGGCCACACTTGGCACAGCAAAAATCCATCTGCTCCAGCGCGACACTATCATCCATCGGATGGTGTGCTCGAAAGGTGGTGCCCGGTCGCCGTCGCATGATCGAACTACCATTATTGATGGAGGCCGGTGGTCCGGCCGCCGGTAGCTCATCGTCCGAGAATGAGGACGAATTGTGGTGTTGCTGTAGCAGCGCATGATGATGATGATGCTGGTGCAGATGTAGATGATCCCCAACGGGATGGTGATGGTGATGATGATTATGATGGTGATGATGAGGCAGACTGTGGAAGCTTTTCGGTGAATCACACAAACTGCTGGTGTCCTTCGGTTCGTCAAATTCGTCACTGTCCGAGATGGAAGCTAGCGAGCCTGCATCTCCGTTAGATATGGCGGGCAGGGCGCGAACCGGACTTGATCCATCGGTACAGCGGGACACTTGGTCGCTGGGTGAGTCCTTGTCCTGCAAAATATTGTCCACCATGAACGCTGTCGACATGGCAGTGGACATTGTTGCTGTGCTCGGTAGAGTCGTACTCTTAATAGGATCACTTTTTCACTACAAGCTGACACTTTGTATGATTTAGCATTTGGAAAATACACACACACAAACAAAACACAGAAAACACAATAAGGACACGGGTTTTTAAATCAATTCTTGTTTTTTTACATACACTTGTTTTGAAGACCTTTTC
>KB697882.1:0-29603 GCA_000349165.1 Anopheles christyi
AGCTGGTTTAATGTTTCCGATCGATCGTATTTGCATGCTGACACATTAAAAAAAATAACGACAGTGTTAATGGTAGTGCTGTTTCTGAGTGCTTCAGTAAGGGTAGGACAGCATTGCCTATAAAACTTCGATATGTTTCCTGACAGAGGTGGGTGACATAATTTATTGGACCCCTTTCGCTTGCATCGATACGATCAGATGCGTGTGATTGAACGTATTGAATTGGAGGGGAAGCCCATCAAAACGACAGATAAGCATGGTGCCCATCATTTTACGGATGTTATGTGTAACTGGAGCTAATTTATGTTGCGTTTTATTGCACGGCTAAGTGTGTCTCGGAAAGGTATGGATTTGCGAAGACTGTTGATCAACACGAAACATAATATCTTTCCCTGTGAAGAACAGATTGATAATCTATTTGTTTATGACATTTGGCATGTGGTAGCATACATTTTTTTTAATCAATTTAAAAAGTCCAGTTTTAAAAAGCCTCGAATTATAGTAAAGGAAAACCAAACCAAACCATATAAAATTTACTCAGGAAACATTTCAGGATTTGTTTTAATTATTTAACTGATTTTTGAAGGCAAAAAAGGAGCTCTCGATGAAGCAATTGCAAAGACCCGGTAAACATAACGCGAACAAATGAGCGTCTCTACTTGACCAGCAAACCTTGAAAGTAAACCATTAAGTACGCTACCTATGTGAACTTATTCACACCATTGCTATCAAGCTTAAATAAAAGAAACTTAACACAGCTTCAGCCAATGTTGATAATTACAAGTGCTGTCCGTTGTAGATAAAGATATTTTAACAAGCAATCTTTCACTTTTTTGCTCCCCCGAATCTGTGTCAATGACAGTCCCAGACTCAGGCCCCCAAAATGATCAAAAACTACACCTGAACGCTTCAAAATCAATTCCGACTGTAAGTTTATCTTGCAAAACAAACTACAAACCATTCCACAAAACACGATCAAATGCTGCGGCTGAGTTTGCGTGGGAAGTGAAACGAATTATTTGCAAAAAAAAAGTGCAACCGCGCTTATTTATTAGTTAATGTTTCTCTTGAGCCTGGGAGGGAATGCTTCTCACGCCTACTGACCTTCTGTTGACGTTGATAGTAACGTTGCTCCAGTGATACCGTTTTTATTAACCGTTTCTGCAACCGACTCTACCACATTGCCCAACATTACGACGAACGATTCAGAAATAGTTGCTGCTGATCGATTTCCTTCCACTCTCCAACTCATCTAATGTTGAGCACACGTACATAAATCAATCATAATCTACAGCCTAATGTTTCCTCTGCCCATTCAATGCAGAACGTCCCGTTGGTCCCGGCTCTGGTCCCTAAACGAACCTCCCAAGCAACCCAAAAAATCGCACCATTTCCTTTCCAAAACGAACACGTTAACAGTGCCAATCACTCACGTACTCAGGTAAAGTTCAGTAGCATCACATTTCACTCTACGATCAATCCGCGATCTGAACTTTACCATCATCCAGCCAAACCCCTGCTATCCAGGTCAAAAGCAGCCGGCAAGTACTGACACCTCTCTCTCACTTCCCCCCAAGCTTAAAAAAAACAAACATTGCAAAAATGCTCTCGGCCTTTCAATATCCGATTTCCGCCTTCAATGCTTACGGGTAGATTCTTTCCGGATTCGGCCACAATTAGCAGATTCTTCACCAAACTCCAACCGCAACGGATCGGTTGTATGTGGAGTAAATTGTACAAATTGAATAATACCAATCATTCCGACCATGTTTAAACGGGAGCAAATGATCACGGTGGTCTGGTAGTGATCTATTTCCTTCTCACCGCGAAACCACGCCATGGTAGGGCTGCGTATCTAATAAATAAGGCTAACAACACATTACGAGTGTATCGGTAATTGAATCGAGCTTTGCTGCGCTCCGTGTACACTCGTTGTCTAATTTGCATGGTTTAAGCTGCAAAGAAGCTTAGCAGTGTGCGAACATTTTGGGATGAGAAATGGATTGATTTTTCACATTGCAATTCGATGAGAGTTCAGAAAATCACTAAAGACAACCATTAAGGGTGTGGGTTTTTGATTTCCACATCACTTTATTGTATTAGAATAATCGTGCCTTTGAGATGTGAAGATAAAAAGGAGATGACATAACATTGTGAAATGTCTCAGAGAAGGTCTGCCACCACAAGCTGAACCTTAACCGTCACTTTGAAATCAATCTACTCTGTATTTTGAGTACACTGGCGTTCTGACGTCCTTTTGGTCAGAGTAGCCATGTTCTCAGAAAGCCGAATTTGTTTAACACATGAGTTGTGGCTGTAGTTTAAATTTCGTTATTTTTGTCTCACGTTTGTTACCAATTTTCCAGCATGGAACTACTTTCGAAGTTGATACATTTTGTGGAGAAATTTTTTATGTTTTTATTCTTCATAAAAGTTTGTACCTCCAATCACGGTGCGGTAATAGGAATAAACTTTTGATACCTTTTTCCCACTTCCTCTTTCCTCTCAGGATGACGAACCACCCGAAATCTGTGTGGTGGAGGGAGTGTTCTCCCTGCAAACACTCACACCCACTCAACCGATGCCGGCAATCGACGAGCTCGACAGCAAGTTTGCAGAGCTGGTGGAGGAGCTCGATCTTACCGCACCGAACAAGGCGGCCATGATGAGCCTTCCGCCGCAGAAGAAGTGGCAGATCTACTGTTCGCGCAAAAGCCCCATGGACAGTGGGCCCAACGGTACGCCTCTCCAAACCGTACCACCCTCGCCGGAACATTACATCGAACGGTTAAAGGATATGGCGGTACAGCTGAAGGCATGTGCACCGGACGAGTCCCCAACGCACGAGTACGGACCGAAGATAGAGTCCCAAACTGCCCTGTTTGATGCGCTCAAAACCGCCCTCCGTACCTCGGCCCACAGCTTTGTGATTCGGTTTATCGAGCTGCAAGGGCTGCCGGCTCTGCTGGAGCTGCTGCAGGCGCTCGATATACGGGTAGCGAACAGCCCACTGCACACCAGCCTAATTGGATGTATCAAGGCGCTGATGAACAATTCCACCGGCCGATCACATGTGCTCGCCCACCCGACTGGCATCGATACGATCGCCCGTTCGCTGGCGGCGGACAACATCAAGACGAAGATTGCCGCGTTGGAAATACTCGGTGCGGTCTGTCTCGTGCCGGGTGGCCACAAGAAGGTGCTGAACGCGATGCTTAACTACCAGGAGTATGCGGCCGAGAGGGCCCGTTTCCAGGGTATCGTGAACGATCTCGACCGCTCGACCGGTGCGTACCGGGACGATGTCAACCTCAAGACGGCCATCATGTCGTTCATCAATGCCGTGCTCAACTACGGCCCGGGCCAGGAGAATCTCGAGTTTCGGCTGCACCTGCGGTACGAATTCCTGATGCTCGGCATCCAGCCCGTCATCGACAAGCTGCGCAAGCACGAAAATGACACCCTTAACCGCCATCTTGACTTCTTCGAGATGGTGCGCAACGAGGACGAGAAGGAGCTGGCGCGCAAGTTTGACCACGAGCACGTGGACACCAAGAGCGCCTCGGCCATGTTCGATCTGATACGCCGCAAGCTAAGTCACTCGCCGGCCTACCCTCATCTGCTGTCGCTGCTGCAGCATATGCTGCTGCTACCACCACCTTCCACCGGGCCAAACGCGCAACACTGGCTGCTGTTTGACCGAGTTGTGCAACAGCTAGTCCTACAGCACGAGGAACGTCCTGCCAGCGATTGTCTCGATCCGGATGCACCTGGTGCTGACAAGCGTTCCGAGACGGGTTCGGTTGCATCCGCCTCGCTCAAGCTGCAAGATCCGGACGTTGCGCCGCTCTCGATCGATGTACGAAAAATTGTGAAACTTCTCGTAAAGGAGGAGGAACTGGTAGCGGCACGCACCCGGGCAGAAGATCTGGAGCGGGAGAATGCGGAAATTACGGCACGCTTGGCCAAGAAGGAACAGGACCTTGACCACCGGACGCAAGAGAAGGAAGACCTGGAGACTTCGTTGGCGCGTATGCGCGAGCGTTTGGAGAAGGAAAGTGCCAATCACTCGCAGGCAGTACAGCGGGCGCTAAATGCGGAAATGCGAGCGGAGGATCTGCAACATCGGTTTGTGAGCGAGCAGCAGGAACGGCTGCGGTTGGAGCGTCTCGTCACCGAGGGTAGCATCCCGGACGATCAGAAGGTGGCGGGACTGCAGGGTGCGAACTGTAACGGGCAGGCAACGTCACCGCCGCCTCCACCACCACCAGCCTGCAAGCTTCCACCGCCTCCACCACCTCCAATGATGATGCCGGCTGCACCACCACCACCACCGGTACCGGGCGGTTTGCCCAAGGTCGCACTTGCTGGCGGTCCCCAGGTACCGGCAGCTCCCAAAGCACCCGAAGCGCCGAAGAAGAACGTTCCCCAGCCGGCCAATCCGCTCAAAAGCTTCAACTGGTCGAAGTTGCCCGACAGCAAGCTCCAGGGTACGGTGTGGAGCGAACTGGACGATACAAAGTGGTACAACAGTATCGAACTCGAGTCGATCGATAAGCTATTCTCCGCCTACCAGAAGAACGGCGTTGCTGTAAGTGTGCGCAATTGCGGAGTATTCAAGCTAAATGGTTTGTTTCTAACATTTACCTTTGACCTCTTGTCACCCACAGAACGATGGCTCCATCGAGGATCTTCGCTTGATCGGTAAGAATAAGGCTAAGATTTTGTCGGTTATTGATGGACGCCGGGCACAGAACTGCACCATTTTGCTCAGCAAGCTCAAGATGACTGATGAGGAGATCTCCAAGTAAGCGTTCGAGGATCAATCGATCATATTCGATCCCCCTGAAAAAAAGGGAAAAAATCTATACACTTTTTCTAAAATTCTAGGGCAATCTTGTCGATGGACTCCAATGAGCAGCTACCAATTGATATGGTGGAACAACTCCTGAAGTTTACCCCATCGGCCGAAGAGCGAGCACTCCTGGACGAGCATTCTGAAGATATCGATTCTCTGGCACGTGCTGACCGGTTTCTTTACGAAATCTCAAAGTATGTTACTGGACCTTACGGTAATGTTACTGGACCAAATTTATTTTTAAAAAATTACTCCGCCTTCCAGGATACCTCACTACGAGCAGCGATTGCGCAGTCTCCACTACAAGAAGCGTTTCCAGGTCACCGTGAACGATCTCGCGCCGAGGATCGCTAGCGTAATGGAGGCATCGCGTGAAGTAGCCCGTTCCCGTAAGCTGCGCAAACTGCTCGAGCTCGTGCTGGCGCTCGGCAACTACATGAACCGTGGTGCCCGTGGTAATGCGTCCGGATTCCGACTTGCATCGCTGAACCGGCTGGCAGACACCAAGTCCAGTGCGGCCAAGGGTACCACACTGCTCCACTATCTGGTGCAAATCATCGAGAAGAAGTTTAAGGACATTCTAACGCTCGAAGAGGATCTGCCGCACGTGAAGGAAGCCTCCAAGGTATCGCTCGGCGAGATGGACAAAGACATCACGATGCTTCGGGCCGGCCTTGCGGAGGTTAACCGTGAGATCGAGTTCCACCGTAGCAGCGGTGCATCCCAGCCGGGTGATCGGTTTCTGCCAGTGATGCGTGAGTTCCATGCCCAGGCCTCGGTACGGTTCGCCGAGCTAGAGGACCAATTTCAGGATATGAAGACGAGGTACGTGGGGCAACCATTGCCGACACTTAGATACAACTTTTGTCTTACATTTATATACGCTTTCGCTCTAACAGATTCGACCGTGCAGTCCGGCTATTCGGTGAGGATGGTTCCGTTGTACAACCGGAAGAATTCTTCGGCGTTTTTGACGGGTTCCTGTCCGCGTTGATGGAAGCCAAGCA
This sequence comes from Anopheles christyi, assembly GCA_000349165.1. Lineage (NCBI taxonomy): Eukaryota > Metazoa > Arthropoda > Insecta > Diptera > Culicidae > Anopheles > Anopheles christyi. The sequence continues at coordinate 5,866 of KB697882.1, forward strand.
GGACAATGAGAACTTCCGGCGACGGCAGGAGGAGGAAGAAAAGCGTGCCAAGCAGGAGGCCGAGGTAAGTTTGCCTGCACGCTAATTTATGTACTAACTCCTAAAAACAAATCCCGTGCTCCTGTTTATTACAGCTTAAGAAGCGCACGATCGAGCGAAAGTCAAAGGAAGGCCTCCTGAACTCTGTGGCCGGTAAACTGGGACTCAAGTCGAAACACTCGAACGGCACCAATGGGGGTCCAGTAACGGGGGCCGATCCCAACAACAAGGGTGAGTTCGACGACCTCATATCGGCACTCAGGACGGGTGACGTGTTCGGGGAGGATATGGCCAAATTTAAGCGTTCGCGCAAAACACGCCTCGGACCGAATGGGACCAGCAATACGTCACCACCGCGCAGTCGAAACAGCATCGGACGAGAGGACAGCCGTGAGCGAACCGGTGTAGCTAATAACCGGCGACAGTAGGTTAATAGACTTAAAACCTTCCCAACTTCCATTCTCCCCGCAATCCTTCCGGTTGCCAACTGCTAGAATAGGATAGAAAAACAGTAACCGGAATGGCCAGTAGATAAATCAATCCCGACAGTTGGTGTACCAACACGAATTTGGTACACCGTGCGGAACGTCGTCTTCTCTAGGCATTGCATATACATTTGTTTGAGGACTTTTAAGTTGTTTTTTGTTTTGTTTTGTTAGTTCACAATATCAGGCCAAATTAAAATACGTACAGGACACGGAATGTAGGTTTCCTCTCTTTTGTCGTTGTGTAATTTCCACATTTGTACAGTTGCTTTGTGTATTTAGTTTTTAGTTTAAGCTTCGATCACTCGACACACACACACATACACGATCATCGACATTGAAGGGCCCAATCTCACCATCTCGTTATCAACAAACCTCAAAGGACTTCCTGTTTTGTAAAGATGTTCGCAAGTATCGATCACTTATTTTTCACATTGCTCACCCCCCTCCCGCCTATCTCTCCGTCTCCTCGCCCTCTTTATAGCTTTCCTTCCTGTCCCAGTTACTGGCTTTGGCCTTTTCCTGGTCTCGTCGTTTATTTAATTTATTTTAATCCTTATGCATGCATTCCTACCAAATTGCATGCTATAAGTCGGTGTACTTTTGGCGTAACCCTGCGTAAAAGGGAAGGAATCGAATGTACAGACGAGGCAGATTTTTAGAGATTAGTCGAAAAGAAAACTATCGCGTACTGAAGAGCCTACAAAAATACTTTGTGTACGAAACTAAAACTCATTTGTATGGAGATTATTTGAATGGATACTCTATTGTGGTAAAACAAAGCAATGCTGACTATAACCAGTCACGCCACACGCACTGTAAAGCTTACATTTTGGAGGCATTTTACGCACATCTAAAGGCAATGTTAGATTTCCATTTGGTAGAGCAGAGCTTTTTCGTTTGGGTAGAAAGTTAAAGAAATATAAGACATAAACTGATACAATAGATAGATCACAAAGATCGTCTTTAGAAATCAAAATTGCTGCCTGCTAAGTGTAAGTATGCAATTAAGAATAAATTCCCAAGGTTTGTCGAATATTCACTGCTTCCCAGTATTTTTGAAATATGCTAAAATTAATTGACCAGTTACATGTTGTTTTTGAAATATTCTCAAGAATCATTGACTGTTTCCTCTCAATGTTTTAGAATTTTCCCAAAACAATTATAAAAGCTTTTTGATACACTTTAACCAAAATCGAACACAAAATCTCTTGTTTTCATGGAATGCCTTTTTTTCACAAATTCTACATTGAGCATTAGTTTGTTTTCGGTTAAACATTACACGGTATTTAAATCGTTCCACTAAAAATAAATATTGATAAGGACAATGATAATGTACATGATAAACTCAACAATTTTGTTTTGATATGAATAATATGGGGCAAATACTTTCATCCATTCTAAAGAATTTCTTAATGAAGACATTCTAAGTAAATGATCCATAAGTAAAGGGAATGTTTTCTTCAAACATTGAGCAAATCTGTAAAAACAATTTTTGAAGATCAAAATAAATTAAAAAAGGCATTTTTTAACATGTACCTTTTAAAAGGGTTTATTAAAATTTGGGGGAAATATCGAAAAACCTTTTTGAGGAGCAGTGAAGAAATTCTGGAAAACTAACAAACCTTGTTGTTTTCGGCAAGCATACATACTGTTTCTAGTACATCCGTACGGACGTTTGGTATGATACGAGGAAACATTCCACCTTTTGAGAGCAAACGTAGGATGGTTTTATGAAAAAAGAAGCAGACACCATTTAAAAAAAAACAAATGAAATCGCATCCAGATACCTATCCACAATCATCCCCCATCCAGCAGTAAAAGTAGTTGTAGCAAATGCAAATATAGTAATTCCTACGAGGATAATGATTTGAATATTATCGGAAGCGATGTTAGTAGGACGAAAAAATGGAGCAATGGCGTATATGTACGTAGAAGTAATGGTAGTAGTAATCGTTTTGTGTGTCGTGCGTCCTATAGGAACGTTTAATGTAAGCGCAGCCCTCAGAACAATCGCCTCAGAATGTTGGTTAGTACGAGAAAGACTATATTTCCCTTTTTTGTTTGTTGTTGTTCGATCGATAAAGGAATTTTCCTTTTTCTAGCTTTATTCTGCTGGTAGAAATAGTGTGTGTATATGCGTGTGTGACGTATAGATAGATAACTGGCCGCCAATCCCGCCAGACCCAGCGGTGATGGGTCTTAATTAGGTTTTGCACAAGCATGATCACCATTCATTATATCATTCACATTGTGTACATACATATAGTCCTGATGGTATCGATCGTTTTGATAACCTATGACCTAGTGGGAATGAAGTTGCAAACTAGATCGTCTTAGGATACACGCAAAAGGGGGACGACAAAGACGCAACAACACGGAAACACGACCTTATTTTTTTCAAACCCAGTAACACGCTTTCGATGGCACCTTCAAACTTTGTGTCTTTTTTTGTATGCGCATGTGCGCACACGTACGTTTTTGTGGTTTAGGTTGCTTCACCATCCAGAAAAGGGCGCCAATGATCTCCTCCGTGGTGGATAGATTCGAACGTAAAGCGACATATATTTGTTAGTGCGTCCGCTGCCACCAATGCTAGGTGTGTGGGTGGAAGGCAAGGAACATGTAGAAGAAAGCGATCGTTTGAAGAGCTGGGTAGTACGAATATGATAATGTACCGAGGCAACTCCGAAAGTCAAATAACAAGGGAAATGCTGGATGAACATCGCGTACGTCGAAAGTGTTCCCCCCCAATACACATACACACAGTATATGGTAGGAGACACACGTTAATTTTTTCTAGTGATTGTGTGACGGTGGATTGATCGATGGCACACGTGAAACACGTTTTGATCGGGACAAAAACTTGTATGAAATAAATAAATCAAACTTAAGTAAGGTGTTTCTTTCTTTACCTTCACATTTGAATTCCAGCTAGCACGATAGTGTGTCATTCACTTTTATTATACTCCTCCTCTAAACAACTTGTACTTCCTCCGTCCTATCACCGTCGTTTTGTGTTTCGCTTTAGCTTCACGCCCGTTCCTTCCAACGTTGAGGATGTCCTCGGTTCTGCGTTTCCTGTCCGATTACCGCTACTACTACCGCTCGAACTTAGCTTGTGCAGTTCTGCCTTTGTCGCACGCTGTATGGCTGCAATTTGGTTCTTAACTGCCGGATTTCGGTACTGTGTCGTTTCGGCCGCTGGCACCTCATCGAAAATATCCTTTACGTTAAGCATACGTTTGGTGAAAAACATCTGCGGTGTAATGCGTTCTTGTTGCTTTGGACCGAACAAGCTTACGAGACCCCACGGTTCGTTCGGTGTGCCGGAGGTGGTAGTAATGGAGGCGCCCGACTCCTTCCCATGTGCTTCCAGCAACCACACCGCATTGCGTACCTGCATCCGAAACAGTTCCGTCTCCTCGAGATTAACGTTCTTGCTGACGTTTAGCACCGTTTCCAGCGGGTTCACGATGTACATGGGACTGTGGTCGGGTTTCAGTATAGTGGAGCCTAGGTTGAGACTTATTGCACGCTGACTAAAGTCAAACTGTGAGTAAAACTCGAAAAACTGCACCAACAGCTGTTCAAGCGTCGCATCGTTCTCGCTACGGAACGAGCCGTAGATGGAAGTATTCTTCAGGAACGTATACGCCCATTCGGCTTCCCCTTCGCCGAACCGTGTGACAGGGGTGCTGTTTTTCGGTGAGAAGGTGGCACTTAGCTGGATTAGTCGGTTGATCGATGGTAGCACGGGACGAGCCAGCTGCTGCAGGAAATACATGACCAGCATGGTGAGAGAAAAGTTCGTTATCCAGTAGCCGGGTGTTTGGTTCGTTAGGCCGACCGACTGTGCCCAACGGCGTACGCAGAATGTGAGCGGACGGACCCGGGCGTCTAGCTGACCGAACAGATACAACAGCTCGGACATGTACACGCCGGCCGTATTGTTCATGGTGAGGTCAATTTCCAGGTCCAAATGTTCGTGATGATACTTGACGATCGGTACCCGTGCCTTCAGAATTCTTCGCACACTGTTAACGCCAGGTAGAAATAGTTGCAATACATCACCGATCGATTCTAGCTGCCGTTGCACCTGTGTCCGTTCGTTCGGGTTGGTCGCTTTGGTGTGATACACGAGCCGTGAGTTTCGATCCGGTGGTTCTCCCGAACGCGAGTCAAGATCCATTATCACGTCCAGATCACAGCCCATTCGGCCGTACCCATTAACGGAGGAGCCAAACGGATGTGCGACAGCCTGCGGGAACATACCCTGCAGTGATGATTCCAACTGTCGGACGGCCAAAAAACGCAACCGCTTGCCCACATCGTTAAGCTTGGTTACTCGATGAAGAATTGTCACTTGATCGTCGATACTTTCCGCCGCCGTAAGCAGTCCATTGAGTTCGGATTCTCCGATCGGTTTCGTACCATCTATCAGGGCGAGTGATCGCCTTGGTTCATCCTGGGCAATTAGTTTCGGCTTGGGCCCTGTTCGGAACCAGAGAAAAATTGACCTAGCGCGAACGCCCGGTCGCTCAGTGCTAAACACACCCGACTGCATAGCCGCATCCGCTTCGGCATATGAACTAAACTCAAGCAATATGTAGTGGCAATCACCATCCGCATCGCCCTCCACCCGATAGTGATGAGAGCTTTCGATTGTGCCGAACTGTGAGCAATAGTGGTACAACTCGTTGTACGATCTTTCCGAGCTCACTTGCACCAGTATACTTTTTCTAGCTTCCGCTCGTCTAGAGGAAAGCATTGTGTCAAACGTTCGCACATTGGCTACAAAAGAAGTAAAACACGTTAGAATACAACTATCTAGTCTACGGTGGGATAGGGACCACGATTGTATTACCACTGCAATGCCGTATCGGCCAGGACCAGTTTGGCCGCTGTTGTCTCCCGGCTGGTGGGTCAAGTATCCGTCGGATGTGACCGAATCCGGTGACCGCTGGTTTAGAACGAGCTGTATTGCGGTATATGTGGAACATTGTGGCAGTATTGGGTGCTGCTCGCAAGCAGGCAAATAATCGACCAACCGGCGAGTTAAACACTTATTTACACACTAAAATTTGCGAAACAACACATCTTTTCTGTTACGTGTTTGATGTATGTGTGTTTTCAACGACTTCTGTCAAAGCTGCCTGTCCCAATACAATCTGCTTTCAGTGTAGTGATTTAAGGTTAGGAAACCCAACTTTACTCTGAACTGAACGGAGTGGACATTCAAGGAAGTTTTTGGAAACAAATTTATTCTAAATAGCTTAATCCTACAAGGCAGTATATTAATCCACTTGTAGTGCAAATATATCAGATGATAATTGAAAATTATTTAATTTTTCAACGTATTTTACACTGTACAAGCATTGTGTGAGTTTTTCCACCGGATTTTATTTACGTCCGTTGGGCTCCTGTCAAAACGTCCATGCCGTATTGTTTACATTCGTGTAGAAACGTTTCGCACGGGGGAAAGTCGTATGAAACCGGCCTTTTTTTTTCCAATCGTCCCTACACTTGTGCGTAGTCAGTCGCGATGAAGGACATTAAGAAACAAACCGGCACGCCCGGCAAAGGGCAGAGTGATAAAAAGTCTAAAAAGGTAAACAATTCGACCCAGAAAACCGGAACACCAACATCGTCAAGCAAGGGTAATGCTCCGAAGATGTGGGACGACGATCGGTTCGCCCATCTGATCAACAACCCGCGCTACCATGGCATTCCCAAGTCGAAGAAAAAGGTCACGATCGATAACCGCTTCAAGGCTATGTTCGAGGATGAGCGTTTTAATCAGAAGGCTACGATGGATAAGTACGGCCGAAAGATTAAGAAAACGGATTCGGACATGCTGCGGAAGTTCTACCATCTCGAGTCTGAGGAGGAGGAAGAGAATGAAGAGGAAGTGGCACGTGAGCGCGAACGAGAGGAGCGTGCGCTGGAGGGTAGGGCCGGATCAAGCGATTCCGAATCGGATATTGCAGACGGGCTGCAGTTAACGCAGAAGGAAAAGAAGGCAGCCCTATCGGGCAAGGTTAAGACACGGCTAAATGACAAGAATGTGGATTTCGCACGTGGTGAAGGTATGCTGGGATCGGAATCTTCCTCGGACGATGATTCGGATGGTGATGAGGGCGAAGAGGATGTATTTATTGAGCACGTATGGGGCGAGCTGGATGCGGAAGCGGAGCGGACGGAAGAATCCACCAGACGGTTGGCCGTCTGTCACATGGATTGGGATCGTATCAGGGCAGTCGATGTTATGGTTTTGCTGAGTTCGTTTCTTCCCCCGGGATCGGCGATTAAGAGTGTTACGGTAAGATACTGTGGACCATTTGCGATAGGCGTAAACTGTATAATATTCCTTTTTTTGTAGATTTATCCCTCCGAATACGGCAAGCAGCGGATGAAAGAAGAAGAAGAACGTGGCCCACAGGAGTTAACTGCGCAAAAGATTGAAAATTCGGACGAAGAAGAGGCCGAAGATGAAGAGGCGCAAAAGGAACGGTTACGGGAGTATCAGCTAAATAGGTTAAAATATTACTACGCAGTTGCTGAATGCGATTCGGTTGCAACGGCGGATAAGATCTACAAAGAGTGCGACGGTATCGAGTATGAAAGTACGGCCAACAAGCTAGACTTGCGATTCATTCCGGACGATATGGAGTTTGACGATGAACCGAAAGATCACTGTTCCGAGCTGCCGGAAGTTGGCAAGTACGTGCCACGAATTTTCGCAACCACAGCACTGCATCAAGCTAAGGTTGAGCTAACCTGGGATGAGAACGATCTCGATCGGAAGGAGTTCAACGACAAGCTGCGGGATGGCAAGTGGGCTGATCTCCCAGAGGCCGAGCTGAAGAAGTATGTCGTGTGCTCGAGCAGTGACGAGGAGGGAGAAGATGATGGCAAGATGACTAGTAGAAAATCCAAGCGTCCGGTCGTGCGAATTCAACCACCACGCAATAGTGTCAGTGGATCTGACGAGGAGAATGAAGATGGTACCGATTCGGATGGTGATCCGAAAGGACGCCGCAAAGTGGACATGATTGCAAAGTATCGTGCACTTCTAAGCGATATCAAAGAACAGGAGAAGGCTGAAGAAGAGGATCAGGTTGGAATGGAATTCACTTGGAAGGTGAACGGAGCAGATAAGGAAGCACCTAACGAACGGTCCGATAGTGAATCCGACAATGAAGCCGCCAATGCTCGCGAAGATGATGTGAATCCGTTTGAGAAAATTTTACTAAAGAAAAAGGAGAAAAACAAACGCCGAAAGGAGCTGAAGAAGCGTCGCAAACGCGGTGAGCTGGATGGTACGGAAGGCGAAGCGAACGAAGACGATACCTCAGAGGATGATCGTCCGTACGGTGTGGATCTAAACGATCCATTCTTTGCGAGTGCTTTCGATGAAAAGGAGTTCGACCTCAGTAACAAAAAGAAAAATTCTAAACAGAAAGATCGCGAAGCGATCAAACAGGCCAAGGAGGAAGAAGAACGGGAGGCGGCAGAAAGTGCACGTCGGCGGGCGGAGCTGGAGCTTATGCTGGATGATGGCGAGGACAATCGTGCACACTTTAATCTGCGCGCCATTCAAGAGCGCGAAATCGATCTACGCAGCGTGTCCAAGTCGAAACGGCGCGCCCTGCTGAAGAAGAGCCGTCGGGAGATCGAAGAGCAGCGCAATAGTAAGGCGGCAGCGGATGATTTTGAAGTGGACGCGGAAGATCCACGGTTTGGCGCAATCTACTCAAAGCCGGACTATAACATCGATCCAACGAACCCGGCCTTTAAGAAAACGAAAGCGATGGAGCGGCTGATCGAGACCAAGCTGCGTAAACGTCAGCTGGCCGAGAACGACGTGAGGGAAGAGAATGGCAAGGTGGTGCAGCAGCAGGATGCGAAAGTGGCTAGGAAAGACGTCTCCACGACTATGTTGGTGAAGAGCATCAAGCGGAAGATTGGAAAGGCGTCATAAGAAGGATTGTTATATCCGTTTTTCTATCCTAATAATAAATGCATTACATAACATGAAGAAACGATACGAAACGGTTGTTAGTATTTTATGGGAACCGAATTAAATACACAAATTGAAATACAAATTAAATAGTTTACGTACCTCACGAAGTTTGATGGCAGTTTTAGCGCTGTTGATTGTAGCTAGAATTATTGTCTCAACGCGTGGCACACTATACTAAACTACAAGCAAATACAACCATACAGCTATGACTCAATTACTTAACTAGTAATTAAAAATACACTCTACATACACTACTACTTATACCCACTAAACACACTTTAAAGACACTGGTATATTTGAATACTAATTACTTTGTATTTCTGAAACTTCCTGCACAACATAATACACTCCTTTTTTCACTTTGGACACGGTTCGACCTCGTCGATCATTCCCCGGTACAGCTCGGCCACCAGTTTCGACGCCTGGCATATACTCCCACCGCCCCTCTGCTTTTGATGCTCCTGCCTGTTAATGTCTCCGACACAAATCCAACCTTCTTCTCCCGTGACCGTTTCAGCACCACCAACGGCCCACTTGGAGTGATCCTTCAGCGTTGTAAAGCGATCCTCCCGTCCCACCGACACTTCACGCACATTCAGCACGCTATGCCGGCGGCCATCGGTAAAACATTCACTCGGCAGATTACCACTGCCGTGTTGCCAACTTTCCACCATCAACCCTACATCCAGTGTCGGTGCAATCCAGTCCGCGTACAGTTCCTTCCCAAAGTGGCGGCTTTTCGCAAACGTAACAAATTCAACACCGGCCCGCGATCGGATCGTTTTCGCACTGTAAAACGGCGGCGACTTATCAACCGGTGACATCTGGGCGGCACGGTTGAGCGTAGGAAACTGGCCAGCTAGTGCCGGTGGGACACTTGACGAATAAACGGTCACCTCGTTAAACAGTAGCTGCTGGGCCACGGTTTCCATCTGCATCGCGTCCAGTGAAACGCACAGGAAGCTTTGTCCGTACAGCATTCCGGTATGTGGATAGCTGTAATCGACACCGATTGCCGGTGGAAACTTTGGCACGGAATGAACCAACCAATAGCCAGCTTTTCCGTCCGTACTGACAACACCTTTCGTATGGCCACGATCCATATCGACCGGTGCGTTAGCGGGTTCGTCATTGTACATGATCGTGAAGGTGGTGGACGGGTGACGTGTGGAGGATGTGATCGTTCGCCCGGGTGCACTGGACGATTGGTTCACATTGTATTGGGCAACGTGCCACTGTAAAGACGGCCCTTTAGCATCCTGTCCGACGACATCCTTTGATGATACGAACGTGTACCGCAACCCATTGGATGGAGAATCACGATCGGAAGATTCCTTGGGTAGTTTGTACAGATAATACCTTACAGGAAGAAGGCAAGCCACGATAAGAAATGGATGAAATTCACACCTCAAAGCAGAAATACATACCAATCAACCAATTCGCCCGATTCTAAACGACAACCGAGAACATCATCAAGCGTGGAGCAAGTAATCTTGGCCACTAGCAACACACCGAGACACAGCAAGCGAAGGATCATTTTTGCAACGCGTCCTTGCGCGTTAGTTTAGCAAACAAAACTGCACCTCTCGTGGCGTCTCTTTTTTGCAGGTATAAACTACCTACAACTACACTGCGTAAAGCAAAACAATGTACAGCTTATTGCAAAGGATCAAAAAGGGTTGTTTCTTTCTATTTTACTCTTCTTAACGTGTTCACGAGAGATTGAGAAGGTGACTAGATTTGATGTATTAGCGGAATGTAAAAAATGCACTTAATTAGTTTGGTTGTTGTAATATTTATCAAATACTAAAAAAAATCGTTCGAGTCCATACAGTTGTTTTAGTTGGTATATTTTTGTTATTAAGTTAGTGTTAAGTGTGTGTTGTGCAAAACTACAAGTAGTAATTGCCAAACCCTTTCTTATTTAAAATTTATTTAAATAATCTTTAAAGTTCATCGAAAGGGATGATTTTAGGAAATCGACAAAATAATTTGCAAAGGAACATAAATGTTATTACGTTAAATCGTATGGTTAAACATCTACGGTTAAAATATGCTTTTATGCCTAGTTTCTTACATTAATAAACACAAAATTCTGCATTTAACGTTATCCATACGTAACCAAGACAAAGAACATAAAGAAAGATAGCAAGAAGGGCAAGGTTCATGATCGGGATTGGGACCGAGACTGAAGACTTTCATCACGGTACCACCTGGGCCAAGGTCAGCTACTGGGTCTTAGATAAGAATAAGATTGAAGATCAACCTGAACAAAGACGGAGAGGAGACTACGCTTTAAACGGTAATCGTATCCAAAACAGTCATCAAATCAAGGGTATTGACCGACGATTAGTATGGCACTGACATAGCAATAGGAATATAACAGGAAATAAACAATGGACGATATCGTTACTTACTTACTTACTTATCCGGCTCTACAACCGCTTCGCGGTTTTGGCCTGCTGCAGGAGTCCCCGAAACTGCCCACGGTCTCGCGCCTTCGTCTGCCAATCACATATCCCGGCCGTAATGGCGGACGCCTCTACGCCATCTTGCCTTTGGGCCTACCACGCCCCCTCTGTCCTTGTGGACGGCCTAAAAGGACTTTACGGGCTGGGTCGTCCGGTTCCATGCGTGCGATTTCGTTACAGGGCTAGGGAAATGAACACGAACATGTCACCGGGACTTAATCGTCTTAACACTGCTTCTCCACTGTCGTCCATACAAATATGGCCAACAATTCTTATAGAAATCATTGAACGGAAATATACTAAGCTATCTGAGAACATACCCTCTAGATCTGAAACTAAACAAATGAAAAATAAATTTCTCTAGTATATCCGATCGATGATTTAAAAAATACTCATACACAGTCCGTTTTAACATTTCTAATAAATTATCCATTTTTATTGTACATTTGACTTATTTATGCGATCGGTCGTTTATTACACAATAAATTTGTTTTGGGTTTTGCATCCACCTTTTTTTTGTTGCTTTTCCTACAGCACCATTTTGGAGATGGGTCCATCACCCATACATCATCACTTCGTAGTTGAGGTTTGCATCGTCGTCGTCGAAGAGGTTTTCGGTCTTCGGTGTTAAATTCTAAACGTATCTGCTGCAGACACTTTTATCGCCTCCGTTCCAATCGAAGAAGCATCAACCCTTCTGGAGGGACGCACGGGAAAATTAATTAAAACAGTAACAGGAAATGTAGCGGTAGCGGCTCGCTTTGCACAGAACAGAACTTCCCCTCATCGTTTGTAACCGATTTTGAATCGGACACACGAAGCTCGAAGTATTTTGACTCTAGACTGGAAAAAGCAACTAGCAGCCGCGGTTTGCAAGGCAGGAGTGTATAAAGGAATTGCATTTCAATTTCACACTGGGACCTGTGTTCACTATTGCGTGGTTTTGTACGGGTTATAAAATCCTGGTTCGCGCTAGCCTTTGCCACATTCTATTCATAAAACTCCTCTCGTTTGCTTTGTAAAACCGAAGAAGAGCGAGCTTCTTTTGAAGAAGCCTTTAATAATGTTCTTAACCGTTTGCTACGACCGCAAACGCAGCACAGCCAGACGGAGTTACAAATAGCTCTAAAACTGTGAGTGTGTCTCTCTATTGCAGTTGAGTAGTTCAAACCATTTTGTTCTTGGGTGCCCCGGTGCTCGATTCTGCCCTGGCTGCTGGACGATGTGGCGTCGCCGTTGGTGGAGATACTACTTCAGCTGTGGTTGCTGCTCCTGCCGATGGGGATGATATTCCACCGCCTCCATTAATACTGGCATTTTTCTTACGTTCCTCCACCACCTTTTGCAATGCATCCGCGTCGATAATCGCTGTACCGTCGTCGAGCTGCTGCGTATGAGTAGAGGAGAGAGGATTTCATCCAATGAAACAGCGTTGCTGGATGGTTACGCACAAGCATGCATACAACACAGAAACACACACACACAGTCTAATACGAAAGTATGGTTTACGTGCGCTTAATGAACCAAGGATATGAAAATCCGACACAATGAAGAAAAGCTTAAGATCGAATGATCACAGGAAGCATAGCACAATCCTACTTATAGCGTCTTATCATGCTATCCGACACCGCTTCCCACCAACCACAACCGGAAAGCAACGGAAAAAGGGCAGTGTCTCTGCGCTCTTCAAGGATCCGCGCTTCATTTCGGCGGCACTCCCGTAGACGAGGAAGGTGGTGTGGGTGGTGGTGTTGAAGCCGATGAAGATGATGATGGTGGTAGCTGGGACATAGCATCGGAACTGACCTGCTTCGTCGGGGCAGAGAGGCCTGGCGGTGGCGCCAGTGAGCTTAGATCCGTAGCCTTATCCGTAAGCTCGAGCAGCTTTTCCTTCTCCTTTTCCTTTTGCTCTTTTTGCTTCTCTTTGGCCTCCAGGCTCTTGGTAAGTGCCTTCTCGATCTTGTCTTCCGCTTCCAGTTCTTCCTCCTTGTCTAGCAGATCGATCAGTTCGTCCACCTGTTTCGCGTTTAGCTTCACGTTCTCCTTGCCGATCGTTTCAATGACCTGGTAGAGGTGGGTCGTAGGGAATATGGTTATTGAACAGCAAGATAATCAGCGCTGCTTGGCTTGATTCGATTTTAACTCACCTTCAGCACATCCTCTACCTTAATCTGGCCATCCTGATCGTCATCAATTTTGCCGAGAATCTTTGAAATCTGGTCTAACCGCGAATCGTCGGTAACGTTTTGGATCTATAGGTAATCAATTATACAATAAAGTTAATCGTTAGTTTACTGATCACCATCCTTTCAATGCATTCCTCTCTTACCTTCTTGATGGCGGACATGAGCTCGTCTATCCGCACCAGTTCCTCATCTGCTGCCGGTGGCTTCTGTATCTCTTCGCTCTGTTCAGCCGCGTGCATTTTCTCCTTAAGCTGCTTCTCCTTGACCTCAAGCTCCGTCAACACCGTGTCCATTCGGTTGATCATCGAGTTCACCTTTTTAAACAGCAGTTTCGCGGCACGCGATTCCTTCACTTGTACCTCGTCCTGATTACTGGCGGCAGTGACAACCTAGAAGCGATTCGCACAATAAGTTGTGATCGATTTCATTGCGTTCCCTACGCAGCTTCACTTACCTCCTGTAGCTCTTGCACATCCTCCTGATAGTCGGCAATCTCTTCCTTCAGGTCCCGGATCTCCTCCTTTTCGACCAGCAGCGATTTTTTATCCTTGCTTAGCGTACCAAGAGCATTGCCCAGAACCTCCAGATCTTGGCTCGAAATCTCCTCAACCGTATGTGGCTGGGGGGGAATCTGATCAAGCACGATCGTCGTTGTTGGTGCCGGGGCAAAGATAATTTCGGGCTGCTCAGGCGTGACCGTGCCCGGATCGACAGTCTTCCCATCGGCCGTCAATATTGGCGCCCCATCGACCAGTTCCTGCTGCTCCTTTTGTTTTTCTTTCTCCTCTTCGCGCTCCTCCTTGATCTTACGTTCCTCTTCCTTGATAACCTCAATCTTCGTCTTATTGTCGATCTTGCCCTCCCGTTCTCCGATAGCCGCCTTAGTAACGGTTGCCACCGAGTCCGGGAGCGACGAAATCGTTGCCTTCAGCTTGTCGCTCGTGGTAATGTTCTCCGGCAGCACCAAGGCCCGCGATAGCAGCAGCAACGACGGAGGCACCTTTTCGTTCAGGCTAAGATTAATCCATTCCTGTAGCTGTGACTTAAGCCGCTCCTCGGAGGCGCCATACGCACGCATACCACGTGCCCGGCAGGCGGCTTGCAGCTCGGACAGATTCAGCGATTCAATGCCCTCTTTCTGGATGGTACGATCGTCCGCCGCTAGGTTGCGCAGTTTCAACCGAAGTTGAAAGCGCAGCAAATTGGATGTACCGATGGGCGATACTTCTAGCACGCGGCAAAGGGCCATTAGCTGCTGTCGGGTCAAAGAATCGAGCGTAATTTCGTCCTCAAACAGTTTGGAAAACTTCAGTATTTCCTCATTCGAAATGGTAAAATTTTCCGTCGTCCGGATACGGGTAAAGAACTCGCTAAAGTCCTTAGCCGCCTGGGACCGGTGCTCCTTGTTCTGTACCGCCATATCGTCCAAAGTTTTCTGCAGGAACTTGGCCATTTCGATCTTTACCTTTAGGTTTTGCTTAATCTTATCCTCCCGTTCGGTGGCGGTCTGGAAAGTAGAGGGTAGCATGCCCGGAAACAGCTTGATCGCAACCGGCAACAGCAGTTCCATAAACGGCACGATAATAAACACCGAGAACGGAACGAGCCGGAACAGATCGGAGGTCGTCCGGATGAGCAACTTGTGTTCACGGCGGGTCAACGTTTTCCCATTAAGTACACGCCACAGCAGCTTCCGGCTAATGTTGATGTCGATGAACAACAATCGAAACCCGTGATAGTAGTGCACAATTTCGGCCCATATACGCTGCTGGAGCGTTTTCTTCACAACCGGTGCCGCAGCGACAACGGCTGCTGCAGGTGTTGTTGCTTGTGTTTGCTGCTCCGTACTGACGGTACTCGATGCAGAAACATTGGATGTACTGGTTCCACTGTCGGCAAGCACTTTCGCCGTTGCAGCGACTGGTGCTGTAGCAACTCCATTTGTAGCACCATTGGCTAGCTGATGCTCTTTTTCTTTCTTTTTTAGGGTTTGTACCGTGACTTCAACCTTGGAGGACGGTTGGTCCCGAAGCCAGCTGCTGGTGGAAATGCATCTAATAATTGGCGGTGTCGGAACAGTCCCACAGCCATACCCAAGAGCATCGAGTAGGAGCACGCCGCCACCCTGCCGGGCTCCACCAGCCGGTGTCCAGCTTCTGCTGTTGGAGCTTCCACTGAAGATCGTGTGTGGCTGAAGTAAGCTGTCATATTGTGCGCTGATGAGACCGATGGGTGGTTTCGAACGATAACTGACGAATCGTACACGTACGTTGGCTGAAAGATTAAGATAAATAGACACAATTAGAAAAATGCAAAAAAGGTAACACATTGAAATAAATCAAATAAAAAAACATTTGATTTGATTTGCAGATTTGATAGAAAATTTCACCACCTGATCGGTTTAACAACATCAGCCCATCTGTACATTGCACCTCTACCAATTGCCTTATCAATGAACTCTCTGTGAATGTTATTAATTCAAAGAACACCTTACCCAGATGTACCGGTACGGCAAAGTGACCTAAAACCAGCAGCGCCATCATTGCGTCCTTGCTGTGTGCTGTCCTTGCTTTCGATGGTTTGCAAAAACTGCCACCACAGCACACAAATCCGTGTTCGAGCCAGATAAGGTGGGATTAATCTGATTTGCAGCACGTTTGGTAATGTGTCGTTCGCGCCGAAGCACAACCAACAAGACACATTAGCGCAGTCAACAGGACTCACTAAACGCAGGTGAAAGTCCGGTTCACACTGACGTCTTAACCTTCCTTCGATTATGCGCGCGTATGTTTATTTCTTCAAACTAACACAACCTACCGCGGGCAATGTTCGGAAGCGTTCCAAGAAAGAAAAGATATTTTAAACTGCAAGAAAACAAACATCCAGGATGTTCTGGACAGTGCTATATTTTCTAAATTCAACTAATCTTCTCTTGCGCTAACGCTGTTTAGCTATTGCTCTTGCGAAAGCCCTACACGAGACTAATGTATGCCGATCTAGACTAGCGGTAGAGATGATCGTTTTGCTAAAAGGTACCCTTTTTGAGGCGTCGCTGCCGTCTGTTCGCCAACGGCTGTAGACAGTTGGACGACTTGGCCAGGGACCGGACGTAGATAATGCATGGCGACGATTGTTGAAACAGACGTGTGTTGGTAGGTAGAAGTTTCATTTTTATTTATAATTCGTATTGGTATGTGTTTCTCAGGTCATCGTCGTATTTGGTTTAGTGGAAGGTGATGGTAACTCGGATATAGCATTGGAAATATAAACATGTACTAAGCGCACTTCCGATCACACTTACATCCTTCGTTGATATTTCCTGAACGTATTTTATGTAGTCCAACTAATTAACATTTTCATTAATTAACGTATAAAGTTGTTCATTTTCGTCTGTGTATCAAAACAAATCTCAGGCATGTCCCAAATTAACCTTAAATACCATAGATTTGTCATTGTACCGTTATCTTTATCAACGAAACCGCCACTGATATCTGCCACTCTTGTCCCATGCACTTAGATAAGATTTCATAGACAAGGCCAGTAAACTGGCTGTTAATCGATTCTCCAAAACGCGAATACTCAGTTAGTGTCCATATATTCAGATCATATGTGAAACAAACACATTTCACGATCGCTTCCATTATAAGCAAAGTGTGAAAAATAATGCTAATACGTACGACGCTTCAAACATATGTACGTCAGCGAATGGCGGCATCCACTTCAACAGCCCATTCCGATCCACTTCTGTTCTATCTTTGCAGACTTTTTGCCATCATACTCGTGTCCCTTTCATTTTCCTGCGAACCAAATTTACATATTTAGCTTGTCATTCAAAGATATCTAGTGCGGTCTTTCTGTTTCGGCGAAGAGCACTACTGTTCGCTTAATGAAACTGGGACCGCATTATGTGGGTCAGAAGTTCAACGTACTCGTGTACGAACCTTTTGCGAGAAGAATAAGCGGGAAATTGTACGCCACAAAACACGATCGCACTATAAAGAAAGCACATTTCAGGCACCATGCGCTGGCAAAAATGCAGCAAAAAGTCATAGCTTTAAACTCACCCAACCGAAGGTCAGGGAGGATTGTTATGCTTATGTGGTGGTATGTTTGATTGGTTGCTTTTTCACCTTCTTTCTGTGACGACCACTCGTGCACTTGGAATAAAGCAAAACGTGCTGGTTCTGCTACTGCACGCAATTGCGCATGTGTACGGGAGCCAAGAGGGATGATAGCACGCGCCAACATCGTGCAAGCAGGCATTCAAAAAAAAAACATTACTGCTCCACTCTCCGAACACTGCAACAGCTGATCGTGAATGATAGTTTTGGTTGAGATGTTTCTATGTGTATGTGGGCAATATGATCCCACTGTTCGTCGATGATGCTGTGCGCAAGAGAGCACATAAACATACCAAAAGAAACTGCAAGTGGTCGCGACACTGGTGCGCAGCAAAGAAAAAAAAACCACGGACCAACGGCTCCCTCGTCTAATGGTTCACGTGTGTTGGTGCAAACGTGCCCGTCTACTTCCATCGCGATTCGAAACGGACAAAACATAGAGATGATCACAGCACCCACTGTTTGTCTTTTGGTTGTCCACAATTATACAAAAGACAGTACCTTCTATACGACAAAGTAAAAAGGGGAAAGATAAATAGAAAGAAAAGAGCGCAATAAAGGCAACGAAAGAAATAAACCATCATCAGCTGTTAATGATGATCATCAGTGTCATCCGTATTGAAACCAGAACGGCTCTTTAAGCGGGAACCGAGTTTTTTAACATTCAATTGGCAACGGTTGATTGATTGCTACAAAACTGAAGACGAAGGACCGGCCGTTTTTCTCTCCTCAGGATCGACTGTTGCTGGCATCGGATCAACCATGGCAACATGGGCAAAGATCAACGATGATTTGTTGTCTAAGAATAATCTGACTGAGTGTCTCATTTTCAGGCATTATTACTTGGCAGATTTAAGTTTTAAAAAAACTGCCAAATACAATAATAATCAATAACATAAATTATAAATTCTACGACAAGGATCATTGATCACTTGATAAGTGCAAAACCTTATAATGTGTTCTATGATCCCTTCGCTTAAACCAGTTCAGCAAAGTGTTTTCACAACAAAAATACACAGTGACACGATTTTTTGTTCATTATCAACCACATCGAACCTCGAAACAAAGAGTAAACACTCCGTTACACACCACCGCCCCCTTTACGGCCACGGCCATGGTCATTCCGGTTGTGATGCTGTTGGGCCTCCACATGCTTGTTAGTATTGGTTTTTGCATTGTAACGGGCCTTATTTTCTACAGTTTCCGCGATCGTATGATCCGCAGATCAATCGCGGATTCTCTCTTTATGTGCTGAACTTGCATTTAAACCGGTTTTTCTTGTCTTACTTAGATGATGTTGGTGTTTACTTTCTATGAGTAATCGAGCCGCCCCAATCTGACCACGCTGGAGCAAAATTACATCATCCGAATGCCGCTGTTGTGCGAAAGATTTCGGAACATTTGACAAGGTGGCGGTACGCAAATGATGAAATACTACATGATTTACGTGCAAATCCACGATCACTGATCCACGTGTACAGTGAGTTAGGTCAAAATTCAACTTGTTGTACACAACTGTACACGAACTGCTTCTTAGTCGTAAGGTAGAGAATCGATTAACGCCAAGAACACTACCGAAACATATGAACTTGACCGACTAGTTGTCACACTCCTCCTATCCGATGATGCCCAAGTTTGTGTGCGAGTGTGGTTAACGCATTGGGTTATTTTCGTTCGCGTCACTATCACGAGGACCCACACTGCCCATGAAACCTTCCCTGGCGACACCGATGCAGAAGGGTACTAACACACGTGCCGCGTCACACACGTCAAAGGGCACAGCACGACCACCATTACCACGACCGGATGGGCGAAATGCGTCCAATTTTATGCGTTGTTTCATTACGTAAACATGCACGATTACGGTCTAGAATGAAAAGCAAGCCCTACGGTTATCTGCAAACAACATACCATGCCGCGGCCACATGATGGCGACAGTGGCGTGTTTAATACGAGAGTCTTTTGCACCACAAACCTGGAATTGAAGGGAAAGCTTACGTTGGTGAGTACTTACGATGCACATTTCGGTAGCAGCGGTTCATGCCCAACAGCTGACTTTGGTTCCTTAGCAGCACACTCATCGCTACACTCGCCGCAGGATCAAAACTTTTGATAAAATTCCTTCCCAAAATCGCTACCGGAACAAACACAACACTATTCACGCTTCACCCTTCGACACTATTCCACACACTCACATACACACGACAGCCGCCTTGAAATTGGATTTCGTAAATTATGTGCTCCCCCTTTGCAACAACAAAATCGCAACTAAAAGGAAGATGATTTTGATTCGGTAGCTTATTGCAACACCACGGTAAAATTTTGATTTCCAAATCGGGACCACAATCTTTCCCCAGGGCCGGTGTTTTGCACTTGATTCTGTCAAGTCGTTGCCGCTTGGTGACACCACTTTCAACGATCCGTATTTTCTACGACGAAACACTGTTCACGGTGGAGAGGGAAAATTTCCATCTCCAAAAAATCATCCGATTCAACTTGGATGAATCTGCGGGTGTATATTGAACGGGTGTAAGCGAAAAAAACAAAAGAAAGAAATCGCCATTTGACAATCAGCTTTGTTTGACAGCGGTTGTCGCAGTTGCGTTGGCTTATTTATAGTAGCAGTTTGAGAACTTTCAATCGCGAGGCTCGTTTGTCTATTCACGGAAACGCTTCAAGCACGGTGGGTGGTGAGAAGTTGAAATTTGTTTAGAGCAAACAATAATATAACCTCGCAATGTTCGACTGTTTATTCTGTCTTTGTTTCTGTTCTTCAACAAAAAAACGTGAAATGGACGAGAATGGGCAAACTATTTAAAAATTGCTAATTCCACCTAATATTATTCTTGCAAGCTTTTACCCGGTGCTACAGATTTCACCAGCAGCTACCAAGCTTCCGGAAGCAAATTCACCACAAACCATCCTTGCTTTAGGATCGTATGCCATTGTAATCTTCTTCCGCGTCGGTGGGGCTATAAAACTCGCCCGACTCGTCTTTGTAGAGTCTGGTATCTTTCGCAGTGTCCGGTTTAATATCCGCCAGCGTCCCGTACAGCAGTAGGTACCTAGGAAGACAGCAAGCTCGTTGAATGGATCATGAGGGGCTCGATCATCTTAAGTTGAATCTAAAGTTGAGCTCTCGCAACTTTAATTTGTTTATTTAAAATCCTTTAATAACTACGTAGTTTAGGAGTAATTATATACAAAAATGTAAAATCAACTAAACGTATAATGTCTAATTCGAGCTGCCGGAAATTGGCTGCCTACCAGCCGTTGGCGGTATTGCTCTACCGAACGTCCAGTTGAGCCAAGGGATTAAACGGGCATAGTGTTTCTTTATCTGCGACCGTCTATTGCTACGAGTCGGATCTGATTTCGGAGGCGATCGACGCCGGTTCCATGCGTCGTACCGATTGGATACGGATATCTCGGCCACCTCGTCGTACTGGCCCCGGTCGGTGAGGTTGTAGCGCTGCAAACGTTCAAAAACTCGTTGCTCCTTGCGATCGTACAGTACAGAGCTGGCGTTCAATATTGTACTCAGTTCTTCGGCCGACCAATCCGTCCCTCCGATACGAATTTTATCCCGTCGTATGGAAGTTGTATTTTCTTTGCCTGTCTCTGTAGTAACTGTTGTATTGGTGGTTGAAATTATCCCCAACGGAAGTGATAACTCTTCCACGTTTGTCTCCTGCTTCGTTGGATGCGTCCAATGATCCTCAGTGTGGTTAACCGTGTGGAGTACAATGTACTCATGCAGTTTGTAGTCTTTCGTTGTATCATTTTCCGCTGGGACGTGAATGTGCAAGACCGGCAGTATGATACGCAGCGATACATTAACTTCCGGTTCAGTGAGGCTTAGATTTGCAAATGGATCGGTTTCGTTCTTGTACCAATCCGTTGTTCTACCATCTCCATCAGCGTCATTCTCATCGTCATCATCTTCCTCACTGTAAGATCGTATGCCATCGTTATCTACCTCTTCGTCGGTAGGGTTGGAAAACTCGTCTGACGCGTCGTCGTAGGGTCTGGCATCTTTAGTAGCATCCGCTTTAATTTCTGCCAGTTTCTCACTGCCTGTCAACGTGGAGTTGAGAAAGTTCTCCAACTGTACAGAACAAAGCAAAAAAGAATAATTAAATTGTAATAATTATATTAATTCCCTTGCAAGGTATAGACACATCATCCCCCGTCCTACCTACCTCACATTTACCACACGGACGATCGTAGAACGTGGACAGGACTGCCGCTTTGACGTACGCGTACTGTATTAGGCTCCAGGGCGGCTGTATGATGTACGACACCCGCGAGCAACGATCGATCACGTACACCTGGAACTCCCGCAGGCCAAACAGTGCAAACGTCCGGTTCTCGTTCAGGTGATTCGGATAAACGGTAAGATTGTATTCACCCGCCAGCGTTTGTACGGTATTGAAGAAGGTTGCAAAATTATACTCCTCTAGCTCGTACGGTACACGGTGCAGTGAAGCACTGAGTAGAAACCGTACATCGTTCCGGTATTCCGGCTGGCTGTGGAACGTCTGATATAGGTTATAGTAGCTGGCAGAGGGAGTAAAGAGAGGTAAGCGATGAGCGTTAGGAGGATTTGTATTGTTCGGCTTTGTTGCATGATAAGCCTCATGTCATGGGAAAGCTTAGCATCTGACTGCGATGAAAACTGGCACCTCCCTCTCCAGGAGCCCGGATAGCTCAGTCGGTAGAGCGTTGGACTTTTAATCCAACGGTCTGGGGTTCAAGTCCCCATTCGGGCGATGATTGGTTTTTTTTAAATGCATTATGTGTTTTCACACTGTTTAATATTTGCTGTTATAATGAAATACAATACTGCAACATGCGCCATCGAATTCCCCAGCGAATGATAGAAGACTTCAATGCGTGCATAGATTACTTTTGATCAAAAAGGAAAATAAATACAAATACGATATGATACTAATGAACATGAATACATTTGTCTTGCACATTCACTTATTTGTGCCACATTTGCTCATTTTCTCAACTAAATTTGGCTTTTAAAAGACATTTTAAAATAATGAAAAATCGAAAAATATGTTATGTGTCTTCAATTATCATATTGAATATAAAAATATCTGCTATAACTATCAGCTTCAATCAAACCTACACATACGCTGGAGGTGTTTTGGCTGAAACATCACGATATTCTAAGTATGCTGATGCCTCCGGAACGCATAAAGTTGGAAACAGACTGTACACACATCGATGCGATCACTAAATACTATTAGTAGATATTCTACACAAGAAACCGTACTATGTCGACTAAGTCGACTTCTCGCTTGCACACACACGCGCGCATAGTTTTCTGCTATCGATCGGACACAATGCTTTCCATAGCAATATGTGCTCTAGTTCAGATCCTTCTACTTACTACTTGATCTGCTCACGGTAGTCAATCTTGTTGTAGAAGATCGGATCACGATCAGCAAAGATTCGCGGCGTTTGTACCGGTTTCGGCGGGGCAACGTTGTACAGAACCGTGATTTTTCCGAAAAAGTCATCCGCCCCGTCACCACCGAACTCACGCACCAGCACTGGCCGATCCAGTGTGCTGCACGTTTCCAGCTCCTCACTGATGCTCATCTCTTGGGATGCTGCCAAACCGCAGCAGCACAGGACTAGCAGGCCCAGGATCGCGCGTGCGGCGAACATACTCTATTGAGTTGTGCTGGAGAACCAAAAACACCTTCTGAAAGTAACTGCAACTGCAGTACCACCACAACAGCTAAAAACAACACTCTCTAAACAACAACACGGTGTCCCCGAGCGCGATCCAATCGATCACTCGCTCAATCTGCAACTGAACGTGTATCTCTGGAAATGGAGCGCGCGAACGTACTTTTCTCGCGTGTAGCCCAGAGGTAGTATTGCGTCTGCATCGCCACACCAACGTTTTAGGTTGAAGGGAAGGAGGAGGTGTTGGGGGGGGGGGGCGGAGGTGATGGACTTTTCTCGCTCACGCACCCACGATCTCGAGGGTGCATCTCGCCGAGTTAGACGGCTGGACGGCGGCAGCAACGTGTGTTCCTGTATGTTCTCCTCTCCTATGCGCATCTTTATTACAGCGAGCCGCCCGGTTTAAATCCCTTTGGCTAGGGATACTGGGAATGTGTGTGTGTGTGTGTGTCTGTATCTGATTTCTGTTTTTGTGGCGGACGTGGTATCGTTGAACTGGAAATTCCTGTGAAACCGCTTAAGATGGGGTGGGGGTGTGTATAATGGATCAGGTTACGCGCATCTAGCTGGAACCACGTGTTGCGCTTGCGCGCCAGTTCTTGCGGACGATGGAAAGACACGGATGGATTTGTTGTTGTTGATTATTTCTCTTTCCCTGCGAAACGGTGTGTGTGTGTGTGTGTGTGTGTGTGTGTGTGTGT
>KB697893.1:0-29577 GCA_000349165.1 Anopheles christyi
AATACGGTGGTCCCGGGACGAACGAACCATCTTGCAGATATCATATTCCGACGCGATCGTACGAGAAGCCACAGGACAATGTGGGCAACTCTGATGATGGCGGTGATGACGGCGATGATGATGAGCATAATCGAAGCAACAGAAGCACTCTCTCTCTCTCTCTCTCTCTCCCGATCTCCTTTCCTCTCTTTCTCTTTCTCTCTCTCTCTCTCTCTATCTCTGTCTCTTGCTCTCATCAGCTTTTGTGTGGCCCGGCCATGCCGCCATTTTGTTTTTTATTTCACATGGTGTGTATTGATATTTGCTCGGTGTTCATGTGGCGCATTTTTGAGCTTTCTTCGTTTCTTGAAGTTTCTCTGCTTCCTAGTTCCTCCCGGTGGCCGGTGGATTACGCCTTTTGCTCCGCTCTTATGCGTTTTGCCACCATTGCTGAGGGGGCTGTTCCCCTTGCTCATAATCGTCACCTTTCTGCTTCATGCACACGAGGCACATCAACCTCCAACCGCTGGTGCTATCTCTATCGTTGGGTTGGTTTTTCTTTCCGAATGCTGTCCCATGCGCCCCGTATTTGCTCCGCTTCACATACTCGCATAGTATCGCTTCTGCAATGGGTTTCCGTACGGTGGGTTATAACTTCTCTTCTTTTCCCGGGGTCGGTCTATCGGTGGTGCACATACACACACACATACACGTTTAATTGGGAGCCACTGTGGGTGCGATGGGGTGGGCTTTGCTGCCGTTGTGATTTATTCCCAACACTTCCCGGAAAGCCGGAAGTTGTAGGAGAAACTAACACGAGGCCACAACTATTCCTAGTCTTCCCGTTTCGCGTACCGGAACCTTTTTCTTTTTTCTTTTTGCTGAGTCCTACTTGAAGGGCTGAGTCCTACCCCACGACCAGCCGGTGTGCATGTTCGTGTGCGGTAGTGTGCGAGTGCTAGTGAATGCCGTTGGTGTGTTTCGCACCGTCCCGCTCGCACACTGTGCCGGTCGTGTAGCGAGCATCGCATACGATGAGTCCGCTCCAATTGCAAGCTGTGTGCGTTTTGCACTCCGTACACCGGCACGCCGTATGTACACCGGGACATACGTATATGCAGAAAGTGCATCACATGCACATACAATTGCAATTGCTTGCGCGCGTGTACGAACGATGCCGGGCGCGCGCGAGAACCCTCCTTTCCTCGCTTGCATCCCTTCCCCTTAGCGTCCGTCCTTCCTGTTGTGTCGAAGCTGCTTCGTCTTTGCCGACGACCACAACGACGTTCGTCATCTTCGGGCACGGCACGATGCGAGCAGTACGGTTCTCTGTGCCCTTGCAGCTGCATGTGCATGCGGTGTGACTTTGGCTCTTCAACGTTACGCACCAAACCCAAGCTCCTCCGATCATCATCACCGTCCGGCGTAAATCACAGGGGTGGGTAACGTTCCTCACACATTCCCCTTTGCTCCACACATTCACATCTAAACAGACGCGGGGAGCGGTAAAGAGTGTTGTTTTCTTGTGTGATACACGAGCCTGTCTGTGTGTGTGTATGTGTTTGTGTGCGTATATGTGCTCCCCTTAGTTATCGTCCATCTTTTTCTCGCCGTTGATCATTTCGAGCAGTTGTTCAAGCAGTGTGCGTCGAGCGCAAAAACCACCGAGACACACAGTAGCAGTTCCGCGAAAAACGGACAGAATCCAGTCCGAAGCGCACGGTGGGCCTGTCCGTTTGCTGTGGTGCGGTAGTGAAGTTTATATGATCGTTTCGCTGGCTGTCGTGCTTCTGCTGCCAACAAAAAAACCTGCCGAAACTGCTGCCTTTCTAATAGCAGCACTAGAAATCGCGTGTGAACCTTTTGCTGAGATTGTTTAATTGCCAGTTTCGTGCTCTTGTTTCCGGGGTGAAAATTGTTTCTCAGCTTTGAAAGAAACGAATTCCGGAAAATTCTATTCCAAATGTGGTAGGCTGGTCGGCAGAAAAAAGAGCACGTGTGTTTTCGCCGCAAGTGATCTCAGTCGATTGACAGTTCTTCATCGGCGAAACGGAACGAACGAGAGAAAAAAAGAAAGAAAGAAAAGAGTGTGTGTGTTAGTGTTCAAGAAGATTTTCAAAAGATTTCATATTAAAGTGTCATATCCTTGATATTGGGATCAGTACCTCCTGCTATCAGTTCACGGCTGCATAAATATATTTTTTGCATTGCTTTCCAAATGCACTCAGAAGGTGAGACAGACATCAGGAATGTGTTACTAAAATAAATAAATAATGTGTTAGTATTGAAAATTAGTTGTAGGTTTACAAAACAGTGTACCTTACCCTCAGATTTTGGTGAATATTCTGAAAATGTCTTACGTTCTTCTTCTTAAGGTCAAAGCTATTTTTTTTATGTGATGTGTGCATTTAAAATTCCTGTCAGTCCTTTTTTTAACGGTATGTTCTACTATTTGGTGAAATTTTCTCATAAAAAGAGGAATCTCTTCATGTGCCGTAATCATCCCTTGGAGCGTCAGGAAGTCTTCTAGCATTTTAATTCTATTTCGATTTCCGATTCCAAGAACGGTTTAAGGCACCCTTCCTCCATTGATATTAATCGTGGTCAACCGGGCGTTCAGGCAGGATAAATAGCACATTTTCATTGCAGTCTGCAACATTTTATATAAATCTCTTCTCTTCTACACCAAGTGGCAAAGAAAGGGAGGAACGCGTCGCATTCATTAGATACGACTTCTTATATCCTAAACGGTTATTTATCGACTAGAGACATACATCGAATTTGAAGGTACACGGCTCGTGGGGAAATGTGACTCTCTCTCTCTCACAACTCAGCACCATCTCAGACACTCCTGGTGTGAGATGGGTGTTGGCGAACGGTGCAGGAAAAAAACCATCATAAATCCTTTCGCCCGGAAGTGAAGCACGGTGTGGCGTGCAGTCGTTTCCAGGAAAGCCCGAAAAGCTGATAAAAAGTCTCACTGAACAGTTCCCTACAGTGGTTACCGGCATTTCCGGAAGATTTTTGGTTTGCTTCTAATAAATCGATGCAAACCATTGGACAGAGACGAGGGGGGATGCAATTTTCATGTTTCATGTTTGATGGTGTGTTGTGCTGCAATCACCCCATCCTGCATATTTGGCACAGGTTGCTCTGGCAGGCGTTGGAGCCGACCATCTCCACCGACGCTCACATACATTTACACGTGCACGCCCACACACGCACACACACAGACAGGGATTTTCCGTTGTTTCCTCCTTCTTCCCCTCATTCGCCTGTAAGCAACCAAAGTCTCACCGGCTAAAAATATCGATTTTGTCTGCGCTTTTTAAATGCTGCGGAAAGCGTGCCGCCATTCCATGGAGAAAAAGGTGGCTTCTTCCGCACCTGCACCGCGTACCCAGTTGCTTGAGTGGGTGGGGCACGACACAGACATCCATCCCTCTACCTCGGTGACGGCGGCTGTCGGCATCCTGCGATGGGCCGAGTGGGCTCAATGTCGTCTGGCCGTTGGGGTTGGTCATAGCCTTCGTGCACGTTGCCAGGACGCGTGTGAATGATGCCAAACAGGGGGTGCGACTGAAATAGACGATAGATAAAGCTGGTTTGTGTGTGTGTGTGTGTGTGTGTGTGTATGTACCTGTTTCAAGAGAACACGAATATACACACACTTCGTGCCTTTGGTGGTAGTACACGTCATCGTGGTACACGGAAGAACTTATTGAACTTACGTGTGGTTTCACTAGAACCAGCCGAACATCAAATCCATTCAGAGGGTAGAATGTTTTCAGTGTGTATGTACAGTTGTCCCCTTTTCTCTTGTGCTACTCCTTCCCGCTCATGTCCTACGCAATGTTCGGCTCGGGAAAATTCGCACCCCTCCCGAGCGGCTCGGGTGTGTGAGTGTCGGGAAAAATCCCGACCGTGGTGCGCATTTACCGCGTTGGGTAAGGGCACCCACTACCCACATGTACAACTGACAGGCTGACTGGTTGACTGGCTGACTGGCTGGCTGGCTGGCGGGCTGGCTGGCTGGCACGCTGTTTTCCTGGACGTCTCTTCCTGTTTGTGGAATCGTCTGGTGTGGGGGAGCAGAAGTGTCTCTGACGGCAGTAGCAAGACGACGTTACACCACACGCTTTATCCTTGCTACCACTTTTTTTCTTCCTCGTCACCGGTGATACTCTTTTCAGCGCGTGTGTGTGTATGTGATTTCTGTGTGTAGGTGAGTTCAGATGCACACAGCTCCAGTGTACATAGCCAACACAGCGTCCTTCCTGTGGCTGTTCTCCCTTCGTTGGGTAAGGGCGCATTCAATGTGCGCCGGTTGCTTCCGGGTTTTTCGTGCATTCCGGGGGAAAAACATTGAGGAGAAAAATCGATTTATATACAGCTGACGGAGTTTTTCCAGACTCGCAGCGACCGTTGCGCAGAGGGTGGGGAGGGGCTGGTGGAGGTGGAAATCTTCCTCATCTCTTCCCTGTGTTCCGTTTATTGGCTTTCTCGTACTGCTGACGGGGGACGGGGGATGTTAGGGTTAGGGCTGCTTTGCTACACCTTCCTGTCTGCTCGTCCTGCACTTACACTAGCACATCACCTGCAAAACAGGAAACATGAAGCTTTTTTGTAATTAAAAATTGTTCCTCCAAGTACCGGAATTGTTTAAATTACTTTTCCCTTCGCTGTCACGCACAATGAGCACACACAGCATTAACTTGCCACAAGTTAGCGGTTGACAGCTCGCTTCGTCTCCATGGCAATGAGGCTTGCCGGGTGCAGTGAGTCGGTTGCAAGCACAGTAAACATTGGTACACCGTACAGCGGACCGACGAAATGTCAGTTTGTAAAGTAACGAGTACGGTACAGCATCGGTTTCCAAATCTTTTCGCGACTGTCATCTTCATCTCCGGCCCGCTGCTGCTGCTGCTGCTGCTCTGGTGCAGTTGTTTCAGATGAAGTAAATTGCAGCGTGCGTGTGTTTGCGAGCAAAAGAGAAAGAAAGAAGGACAAAAAAACGGCTAAAGCTCTTGAACTTTTGATCTGCAAACGTGGATGTGTACAAGGCGAAAAAACATCGAACAATCCGACTTAAGCAAAAGGGCGCGCGGTGGGTTTTTGGTGGTTCAAAAAATAAATGTGTACCGAAGATTGCAGCAGAACAGAAGAAACAAAACTTGCACTCTCGCAATAAATCGAGAATCGGGGCCTATCGTGCGAAGCGATTGCGAAGATTGAGTGAGGAAGGAGAGGTGACAGATCTGTGCACCCTAAACACATATTGTGACCATGAAAAAGCGATTGGACAGGCTGCGCAAAAATAGTAAGATTAATTTGGTAGACAAAGAAAGGGGGTTTTCCGATGGGGTTGAACTGCATGATGTAACAAAGCGCGATGCTGCTCGGTTTTATCCACTCCAAGGGCTACTATGTTGATGAGCCACTTTGAGGAGTTTCTCGTTTCACAGTTTTCACCTGCGATTGGTAAGCTCAGTTTTAAACAACAGTTAACTTGAGCATCCCCTTGTAACAAGAACCATCCACTTCCGTACTCCCTGATGAACATAGTTTAGGCCAATTTGATGGCCCAAATGGTACACGGTGAAAAAGAGCGGGACAGCAAAAAAGACAGTAGAAGAGTGAGAGACAGGGAGCGCGATCTGAAACGGTCCACTGTTCGCGTTGCGTCACAGAATCGGGCGTCCAGAAGGTGAATAACCTTCGAAACACGCATACTCACACACACACACACACAAACACATGCGTTCTAAGTTTCGACGGTGCGTATATGTGTGTGTGAGTACGTTAGATTTTGAGGATCTTTTTCGCGTTTCACGGGCGCGTTATTTCTTTCGTTGCGTCTTCCTCCCCATGGTCCATCTTTTTCTCCACCTCATCCCTTCTCAAGTGCGTATGTGTGAGAGGGATGCCAATAATGTAATGAACCAACCCCCAAAGCAAAGCAAGAGTGAAACACAAAGCACGCCGTAACAAATACCAACAAAACTGGTTGGGGGTGGGGGGGGGAAACAAGAGCAGCATAGAAACACACACTCACACAATCCATCATTACAAATGAGGAAGGAACGGGTGGCAAACGGCGGGGGGGGAAGTGGTACGTTGTTGGCCACGCGCGCGTCTTTCGCGAAAGATAATTAGTTCGCAAAAAAATTCGCGAATCTCTCGGCCTGCTCTGTTGGGGAGGTGGCGGTTTTTTCCTTTTTTTTTCTTCGCATACTCCTCCTAATCGAGTGGAAGTCTTCGAAACGGGCCCTCTCGATGCGCGAATTTCTTTTGCGATTTCTTTTTTACCCCCTTAGTGCGC
This sequence comes from Anopheles christyi, assembly GCA_000349165.1. Taxonomy (NCBI): domain Eukaryota; kingdom Metazoa; phylum Arthropoda; class Insecta; order Diptera; family Culicidae; genus Anopheles; species Anopheles christyi. The sequence continues at coordinate 6,302 of KB697893.1, forward strand.
TGACTGCTTACCAGTGGGCCGGGTGTAACGCGCCCGCGCGGTATAACAGTGGTGGTACAGTGGTGAGTGGATGAAAGATTTAGCGTAAGGGAAAAGGGGTGGCGGGGTGGCGGGAGTGGGGTAGTAGGCAACACGGGAGTGAACGGTGTGCTTCGCTACCACGCTGAATCAAATCCATTTCCTCTTCGCCCGTTTAGAACCAGTGAAGACGGGATGAAGTAAGGGCGACACATCCATTGCATTCAGCATTCATTCCATTTTTCGCGTATGTGGATCACCTCTGTAGAGGAAATTTCACGAGGGTCTTTCCCATTATCAACATTGCGTTACCGTGTACGGTTTGTTATCTGATAAATGCAATTAATATTGATCTCAGCTTTACAGCACACCAATACTTATTTTTGTTGCGAATTTGTGCGTGAGCGTTCACTGTGGATACATTGACAAGATATCATCAAACCCACGTCCAAGTACGCAAAAAGTGTGAAACAATGGGAAAAGTACAGCCGGTTTTGGTTAAAAGAGCAAAAGGGCTACCATCGATTCACTCATTGTGCGGCGGCCGTTAGTAATCGTAGGGGGTAGGTGGATGCAGAGCAGTGGTGGTGGAAAACGGTGATGGGTCCCGGTGTGAAGATAGTGTGTGCACGCTCTGTGTTATAGGGACAGAAGATCTCGCCCCTAACTCTGCCAGACGGTAACGAACGTTGCGTGTAGTGAACATAGAATGTGCCTCTCCGCCGGTTGCGCGCGTACTTTGCTGCCAGATTGATACAGTTAATCGTGCTTTCGAAGAGATTTCTACGCAATGTTCCTGAACAGTACGCGATATTACAGCACGGTCATTGATAGTGTGAAGATAAACCACAGCCCAAGTTCATTATGACACAGCACTAGTTTTTCCCTTTTGGCACTAGAACGTTGTCGCTCTTCGAAAGGATAGTGAGCTCTTGTTAGCAATTGCGTTTCTGTCAGGGCAGTGTTTGTAGGGTTGTGGACACTAGCAGAGCACACGAAGCTTACACTGAGCTAGCGGATCTCACACCGGAGCGCGATCTCTTCTCTTCCTGCAACTGCAACACGGTGCGAATTAAAAAAAGGATGTTCACAGAAAACAAATGATTTTAAAACCACCCCACACCAACCACCACACCCGATGACCAATAATCAAAGAAAACAGCGTATCTGAAGGTCATTAGACTTAAGTTTTTTGACCTCTCTTTTCATCCGTGTCGTTGTGTTGTCTGTATGTGTAGTTAGGCGCTGTACTACTCACTCCCCATCGCTCCCACCCACCCTGTTTTTGATGATATATGTGCGCGGACTGATTGTTTGTGGTTGTGTTTCTGTGTGCCATCTAATACCATCCCATCGTTCCTTCATTCCTCTTATGAGATTTGGTACTCTTGTAGTGGTGTTGGTGGTGTGTTTAGTGGTAAAAAATTCGCATTTTTTCGTTTGGAACCTAGCAAATAGTGCAATCGTTTGTACGCTTTCTATGTGCAAAAATCACAACTTTAAACTTAAATAGCACTGTGCTTACAAACTCGTGTAGTAAAAAATAGTATTGTGTGTGATTGTTTTAAAGAAAATTCTCAAACTTATTTACAGCATATTTTCTTCACAAAATAATTCTGTTCTCCTTTTGTTCTTCCAATAACTATCTGGTTTTGGTGTATTACAAACGCTCTATTTCATGTGTGCGTGAGTTGAGCCGATACTAAACCATTTCAAAATTTGGGGAGCAAGCATCACCAACATATCAAACGGACACTCACGAGCAGGGGCACAAAAGGGGTGGCACACTGAAACCGACACGCCGAACGATGTGTGCACCACAAAGCCGCATGAAGTAAAATATTTTAGGCACAACATCTAAAAACTTTACAAAACTTCTCGTTATTTCAACCATTTGTGCCCTCAGGACATTAGTCCTTAAGCTAACACACGGACGTTCAACATGTCACGTCGCCTAAAACCCTTAAGCCACCTCCGAATACACTGGCAAACATTTACACAACACACTCACACACCATATACGTATGAGTTCTAGGGGAGAAAGAAGCACAGCATGCGAGAGGGTTGGAAATAGCCCGTTGCGCAAGTTTTTCGCAAACGAACACGCTATAGCGCGGGGGGTTGATTTTGCTTCTGTGTGCGTGATGGTGTGCAAAAAAGAATTAATCGCACTCACTCCTGCTACTCAAATCTTGAACGTGTATGCACTCAGGCGGCGCATTTAGCAGGAAAAGGCAAGACACTCACGGAACGTCCACCGTACACCATGTAGCGCCAGGGAAGAAAAATCTTTCTTTTTATGTGTATATTAGAATTTCATTCTCCAACAACAACGCTACTCAGGCAAAATAACACTTTTGTACACAAATGTATATTTTTAACAACAATTTGCAGCAACAAATGCAGTCTCAACAGTTTTTATCACTTTTAATATCAACACAAACCAAACGTTTCGGGATATACTCTAGATTTATCAGATAATAACCTGGAAGTAGTTGATTGAAGAACTAAGGTTCTAACATTCTATCCAAAGTTCCAACACACTTCCTCTCAACAATGTTTTCACAGTCCTGCGATAGCACAAAAACTTCCTTTCCATCCAAACAGCTAAGCGCCTTTGAAGACACTGCGATCGTGCCTAACACTCACAGATACTGTTTTCACTTTCGGTCGGTTTGCGTTTCGTACTCTGGCTACAAACCTCCAAGCTCTACACATATATTAAGCAAACAAGAAAACGATGCGAAAAAAGTAGTTGCGAAGGTCAAAACGTTGCTGCTGCTTTTTGGGGGTGAGTTCGCAAAACCTCACCCGAAACGCAACCTCGACAACGAACACCACACTTCACCATGCGGTGTGCTATGCTGCTTCGCCAGTGCGCGACTAGATTACTTTCGCATCGTCTCCCCCCATCCAATCGAATAACCCAGAGACCTTGGCCTCATTTTTGGACCGCTTGTGCCGAAAAATGATTATTTGGCGCACGCACTCACACACATCTTCGGACCTCGACACAACACCACAGATAAAAAAACATGCGTGTGCGAATCGCGAAACGACGCACCCCGTCGCAACAAAGATGCGTGTGAAACCGTCTCTCACACACATAGACGCGAGAGTCTCCATGTAAAAAAACCGCGATGCAAAATTCGAACCAAAAAAACACGTAACACACACCATTGTACTTTTGCGAAAAAAAGCATGCGCAAAAAAGTAATACCACAAAACAACGCACCATCGCTTTGCACATCTCCCTCTTGCACGCTTGATCTAGGCCAACCGCGTGCTAATCTACAGCACGCACCCGCCCGTCTACAACTACCAACAAATGCGTTGCGCACGCGGCACGCGTCACCGTTGACCTACTTTGCGAGGCGAGACGCGCGAATTTTTGCCTACGCACACACACACTGCATGGGACATCGCGAACGCAACCCCCGCCCCCCCCCCCCCCCACTTCTTCCTAGACACGCACAATAGCTGTGGTAGAGCTACCCGCATACAGCGATACGGAGCGAACACAGCATCTCCAACACGCAAAGCCGCGAGCGTACATGCGTATAGAAATGCAAGAGAGCGAGCGAGACGCTTTATCGCGATTTTTTAACACACATACCCTCACTGTTGATGGGTGTTGTGTGTGTGGTACAGGCGAGTGATGGGGTGGGGGAGGGATGGCTAGGAGTCTGTCAAGTAGGGTTTGCAAAAAAGATCCACCGCATTATGAAGCGAGTTGCGAATGTGCGTGGAAAAAGAAAAGCACTTGCAGATGGTCGCACCGCGAAAAGAGAGCAACCGAAAACGCTCCGCTCGCGCACTGGCCGGTTGCGTGAAGAGAGAGAGAGTGCCGTCAGTCTACGCATGATGCGTACCGCGTGATGTGCTTGAGCATGCTGGCGTTGATCGCTCTCGCGCTGTATACGCAAGCTCTCTTGTGCACCGGTTCGTTTTGCTCTGGCTGTCAGATACTATCAAGGGCTTTGTGTGTGATGTTTTTTCAAGTGATCCTGATTTTAACTTTCCGCTTCTTTACTTATACGAATATTGGGAAACATGATAAAACTTCGGCATCCTTCTTTTTATTATAAAACGTAAGCATTTTAATGACTTATTATTAAAATATTTTCTCTTATCCTTTTTGCTTCACAGAAATGGCCGAAGGTAATGGTGAGGTTGTAGAAGAGATGGCAAATCAAAAGTCAGGCGAGGGTGGCGACGGCGAACGAACGCAGGACTACTCAAAGCTGTTGGAATATGGATTACACAAGATGGTGAGTAGAAGCAGCCTTTGCCATTTTCTCTCTGCACACACTCAGAATCTAATGACAATGCTTGGTACCGCTTCCATCCAAACAGGTTGCCGGCCGGTTGGACGACATCTACAAAACGGGCAAACTTGCCCATTCGGAGCTAGACGAGCGGGCGCTGGATGCGCTGAAGGAATTCCATGTAGAAGGTGCCTTGGATGTACTGGAGCAGTTCCTAGACTCAAACCTCGAGCATGTGTCGAACAAATCGGCGTTCCTCTGCGGTGTCATGAAAACGTACAGGTAAACTATACATCGGCTACGGAATGGTTTACATTTAACATTAATATTAACGCGTTGTCCTGCCTGCTGTTATTTTTCCAATTGTGAAGACAAAAAGTTCGGGCCACGCAACAAGGACAACCGGCACCTGCGGTCACAGTACAAGCGAAAGGGCCCGACGAGGAGAAAATTAAAGCAATTCTAGAGCGAACAGGCTACACATTGGACGTCACCACAGGTATGTCCGAGAGGAGGAGGTGTAGCGTGCTATATTCCCTGTTGCAGTAGCAAACAAATCGCCTAACTTCTTCTATTCCATCTTTCGTAAACGCATCGATCGGAACCGACAGGACAGCGCAAGTATGGTGGACCACCGCCAAACTGGACGGGTAACACGCCCGGGAACGGTTGCGAGGTGTTCTGTGGCAAAATACCAAAAGATATGTACGAGGATGAGCTGATCCCGCTGTTCGAGAAGTGTGGCAAGATCTGGGACCTCCGGCTAATGATGGACCCTATGACCGGTACCAACCGGGGCTACGCCTTCGTTACCTTCACCTCACGGGACTCAGCCTCGAACGCCGTACGGGAGGTAAGTCGTTTTGTGTTTTCCGATTTCCGATGATCCATCTGCTACTTCGGGGCGGCCGTTCCGTTTGGCCAGCTCCACACTGAACATATATTGTGTTCAAGGTTATACATGTATAATTACTACCTTGCTCCTTCCATTTTATCCCAATTATAATTCCCTTTTCGCTATTCCTCCCCGATTTTTGTATTGTTTGTCTTCCCGTGTTATATCTCCCACGATACCAACGCGTACGCGATCTTCCCAACGTTTCGTAAATACTGTTTATCTTTTGTGTTGTACTGTGTATTTATCGTTTTAGTTTTAGTTCGAAGTAAGCACCAAACTAGAAGCTTCATTTAAACTGTTGTCCCCAACCAACTCTCCATCCTTCAAACTTACTCCTCAAAACCCATTTTTCATTTTATGTTTAATGACCTCATTATTTCTTTTCATTTTTCCCCAACACCTTTTCTTAGTATGTATCCTTCTGCAGTGATGTGTAGTTATCGTTAGTATAATGTTCCACACTCAAGAAACAAACCTCCCCTATTCCCACACCCGGCGTACCGTACTAATATTAATCGAACGATAAGACTATGAGTTTGATTATTTTCAATACTGCAAATATCCACCAAACAACAAAAATCGTTTTTTGCAACCAACGTTTGGCCAGCACAAAATTTTCACCCATCCAGTTTGAATTGATGCTTGAAATTTTTAACAAATGCAAACAGGCAAAAAATATCCCCTATAACATTATGCAATGGTGGACTTCTGTTTTATAATGATGGTGTTGAGTAGAGGTGATTGGTAACCATTTATCTATAATTGTATTTATATATGTATGTCGTTGTTTATCGGTAGAAGAAAAAGAAGGAAACAAAAAAACACTAGAGTGGGCTCTCTTTCCCTTGTTTGTGTTACTGCTTCACACAATTCAACCTAGCATATACCACACTCGTCCCTGTTCCAACATTTGGCACTGCTGATTTAAACAATTGGAATCGTATTGGAATCATATTGGAGACAACCAAAAGTAACCATGAAAGCGCCACCACTAAAATATTACCGAACGGAGTTGATTAACTGAGCTTCAATGAACAGGAAACGTTCTCATCGGATAAATGATTTAAGACTCTCGTGACCAATCTATTCCAGCACAATCGTTTCGATCGTTTATCACAATCGTGATAATCGTTTCGAAATATGCGTGCCTAGACCTTTTCCTCTTCAAAATTGGATCGATGATTTTAAATATATGACATTGTATCGGCCTTTTTTCTGTTGTTTTGAACGACAGTAACTTTTTTTTTCTAACCTTTCACTTGGAACGGTAATGTACCGTTAGCTGACTGGTCCTTATCCCTTCAAACCACCATTATTGTTGCACCTTCTGCGAGACACACCCGGAAGGGAAAACTGCAAACACGTGCTGCTTTCTCCAGCCGACTGCTATTTACCGTTGAGAGGGGTTGCAAATATATGGAGCAGCACCATCTGTATCCTGTTGCATTTGAATTGCATATGGCACCCGGCGGGCCGCCGATCCGTTTGTCATGTTCCTTCCGTAAGCAAACGAACAAAAAACAACTCTTTTAAGAAACAAAAAGCGCTCCTTTCCTTGTTCATCAAAATGTAGCACACTTTCATCGACTCAACTCTACACATGCCTTTTTTGGCGGGGCGCACGTGCATCGTGCACGAATTGAATTAAAAAAAAAAAAAGCTAAATAAAACAACATGATCGGTGAAGAGATCAAAAGAAGACTCCCCAAAAATATGATTAATACCATCGCCGGATGTGTTTAATGCCCAGGGACTAAGCGTGCGCGATCCCCTTTCGCAAGCCGATCCACGCGCCGACCGGAAGATATCGATCACATACCACTACCGCTACCACCACCGTTACCACTATCAGCTGCTACCACGTTACCTAGTCAAGCCGAAAAAATACGATTTCCGCATCCTTTCCCATTCTTGAGGGCGTGCTCTGGTGCTGATGAAATAACGGTATCAAATCGACCTTCCTTTCACCCTTTTCCCCGTCCCCACTATACACACACACAGAGGTAAATCGATAGTCATAGTTGCATATAACCTACCGTGGTTCCCTGTGTTTCAAGGCCTGAGCAAGCAATCGATTTCGACAGAAAAAGGAAATGTGAATGTGCTCCTCCCAAACCCTCCCATAAAAATGCAGATGCACTTCCGATGAAGACGAATAAAGTAACGGAGCTGTTGCGTGTGTGTACGTGTGTACACACACACACACACCATACGTTAGTAATCGGTTCCGGTGGCAGCAGTTCTCTGAACCCTCCAGGGAGAAAGGTTACGTACGATCGCTAACTTTCTCTCAACCTTTTCGATTGGCCCCGTTGGCCAGCTGCTGGGGTCACTGCCGTGTGCACTGCCTGCTGCCGTTGGCGCAGTTGTTTGCCCTGCAGTTCAACTTTACCATTTTTTTTTTGTTTTGCTTCGTATCAACCATGCGTTTTGGAGCCATCAAGAATTGCAAATTATTGCTGATCGGTTTTGTACCGTTCTTCTCTGTGTCTTTGTTTGTTCTTTGTTGGTGCGGCCCATTTTGTTCATACTTCGGGTGAAATGCTTTTATTTTGATGGATACAGCTGCATTTTTTCCTGAGCCGGGTGCAGTTGATTACCTACATTCAACTACATTATCCGATTACAAAAGAAGAGATGATGAAATGGGTCATTTTCAAACATCAACGGCTTGATATATTTTATAAAGCCTAGTTTTATAAATGATCTTTATGATAAAAATCTTTTCACTTAGGTATGAAGCAATTTTAATGTTAGATGTTACCTTACAATTGTATACGTATCGATTAGAGTATAGTTTAGATAATGGGGTTGAGGGCGTTCTATCTTATTCCCACCAGCATGATCTTAAATTGTTTCCAAAAGTACCTATCACTATTGTAAGTATTGTTTTTAAGATTTGTTTCTAGCAGGACCACTGTCCACTGTTGTTCTACTTTACCTACCTTGTAAAAAAAAAAAACATTCAAACGCAATTGACCACTGATCGTTTTAGTTAAGCTTTAGGAATGTGTATTACCTTATAGACACGTCTTTCTAACTGCTTTTCACTACGTTTCTCTTTACACAAGCGATTAGACATATAACATAGTTTATGATTTTTCTCTTCCACCCCAAGGAATCAGTTCAAAATTTATTCCCACATCCTATTCCTTCCACGTTAACGTTTAGCAGATTCTATGTCCCCACAACCTGATTCGCCCCTTTCCCTTACTGGTGCCGGTTCCGTCCGGCACACTAATTCGGCCAAAATTGTTACATCTCTTTTGTTTACCACGTTATTTTTTTCATATCTGTTACCCCACAGCTCAATAATTATGAAATAAAGCCTGGCAATTGTTTGAAAATAAATGTAAGCGTGCCGAATCTGCGCCTCTTTGTAGGCAACATACCTAAATCTAAAGGAAAAGAAGAGATTTTAGATGAATTTGGTAAACTAACAGGTAAATCATGCTCAAAATTTCTTATTTTTTATTCTATTTTTTTCTTCATTATTTATACTTTATTTCTTTACTGTACTAAAACACGTATTACTTTGTTTTACATTTCTTCGTTTCCTCCGTTTTGTTTTTAAATGTTGAGTTTTTATTACATTTTTAAAACACAATTCGTTTTAAGTTTTATATGTTTTATTTTCTTACGAAAATCGGACGTAGCCCTCTTTTCACAGCGATGAGCCTAGTTGCGACCACAGTTAGGTCAAATGTATCGATTACGATAACGAAAGTTATGTATAATGCAGCCGGGGCACAAATGGTATTTGAAATTTCAAACACAAAGCAACATTTGAGAACAATCGATCACGCAATAAGATATTAAAAATGTAATTTTATATGTTCGACGTCAAACGAGTCCCATGCAAGGGAGTGTTGTTAAATCGTTACTTAGTATGCTGGCTTTTTCCACGATCGTACTTCATAAGCTTGTGAGCTTTTTCATTCTAAGGCCACATTAAAACAGTCAAACATGCTTAGCCTAGGTGTCTTGCAAGTTTTTTTTTTTTTTCATAAGAAGTTTATTGTAATTTCAACTGTTTTTAAATTAAATGCCAACCAGAAAATGGGTTTGTAAGATTGTTCTCATTCCATACAACAAATCGTCATATTCGTTTCTTTCCATCAAACAACTTCTACCAGCTTCAGCTGCTTATCTTGAGAACTTTCATGCTCAAACTGGTTAAAGTGAACCTCCACACGGTATAATCCAGCATTCGACCAAAGCGGACCTTCTTGAACGTATTTTAAAATTCTCATCTTCAGTGCCCAATGGTTAATTTTGTCACACAACAGTCCCAAACACACAGTGGTAGTACGTGCAGTGTTTTGTGTTACTTTGTTCATTGCCGCTGAGTTTCTCATGAGTAGCACATACAGAAACATTTGTCGAATTAAACTAGCGCAGCAACATATTCATCCCATTCGCCTCATTCTACTCGCATTACAACACATACATCAACCATTTGACCATCACTACTCTGTATTTAACGTTAACGATCACACTTCCATCACCACTTTTTTCATATGTGTTTTGTGTCCTTTTCGTTTTAACAATGTTGTGCGATTGTTTTAAGCTTTTTCAAAAGTTTTCTGTAACATATCTATGTATAACAATCAGCAATGGTGTGCTAACAACGGTTATCGTTGTTTCTCATGGACTGTTTTACATACTTCCATCTTACTCATCTGGTTATTTGGATTCCTGCTGTTTAAATGGTGCAAGCTTTGTAAGCAAATATCTCCAGTCATTATATTTCAAACACAAAAAGCAAAAAAGCAACCTTAACAAAGAGCTGGTCAGCAATTGAAGTTGTCGCTAAGTTCAGTCCACCAAACACTGTTTTGCAAGCCTTTTGTGCAAATTGTGTCTCGACTACTACTGCCTTGCATTGCATTTATTTTATCTTTACTCATTTCATTGTGCTCCGTGATGGAATCATGGAGCAGACAGCAAAATATAATCTACAAAAAAACTCTCTCCTTTCCATTCCATCAAGCCATTCCATAGTATTTTTTCAATTGGTTTTTGTTTTGATTTTTAGTTTTTCCTCACGCATCATTTCCATATCGTGCCAGGCTTATGATTCTACTCAACTCATCCGTGTTTTTTATTATTATTTCAATTTCATTGCCAAAAACGACCTAGCATTCAGATCGCTTTTGTCACGCCCTCTCGAGAGTACATGTCATGTGTTTGTTTTTATTTTAATTTATCCATTCCATGGCCCATCATTTTATCATTTTTTCGCTTCAAATTATGCACCCCCATAACAGTACACTGCTAGAGACAAAGTTCTTGTTTTACTACCCCCAAAAACTCTTCTCCCTCTTTCTCTCCGTTCAACATAATATGTTCGTCTTTTTCTTAAAGCTTCTAGAGTAACTTCCCACCAAAAACAACAACAAAAAAAATAACAGAAGCAGCAAACGACTTACTTACCTCAGAAATTGAATGAAATGTCTGTCTCTCTCTCTTTCTTCCAAAACAACAACAATAAAAACCAAAACCAACTTCACCACGATAATCCGCTCCTCTCCAGCTGAATGATTATGAAATTCGGAATGGCAAAAAGATTGGTGTCACGATATCGTTTAACAATCACCGACTCTTTGTCGGCAATATTCCTAAGAATAGAGATCGCGATGAGTTGTTAGAGGAATTTGCGAAACATGCACGTAAGTTTCAACCACGTTCGAACCGAACAAGGGGAAAACATCTTTTCCCTTCGTTTTTTTTCTTTTAATAAAGTTAGTGTACACATTGATCGAGAGTAGCTTATATTATTAACTTTAAACCAGACAAACCATAAAGATATGTAAAGCAACCGCAACAAAAAAAAAACTTCAACCAAACAACAACATCACAACAACTACGACGAGAGGAAAATGTTGACGTTCTGTTTTGCCTACTTGAACATTGGATGCGTGTGGTAGACTTTGGAATTGGCATATTTTTAAGAAAGCACGACGGTTTTGTTGTTACCATTCCCTTTTCTCCCTGCAAAAAGGCTCCTTAGTATACAATTGGCATTTAAAATGCAAAACAAAACCACCTTAAATTTGCTGTTCGAGAAAACAACAATAACATTGCATTATCTATTTAATTACAGGAAAATTGCAAAACTTACCAAAATCTTACCCTACCCACCCCTGTCTGTTCTGTAGCATAATCTACACTGTCCGCGCGCTGACTGCTCACAAAATCATCTTGCGAATCGATTCTAGATCACAAACACAACCCCATTGGCGATCGGATTGGCATATGTCGGATTTTTCCATTGTTGTTTTCTTGTTTCACTGCATTCCGTTTGATTACATTTGCCACAGTTTTTTTTTGTTCAATGTTTCTTTGCTGTTTTTTATTGGATCGAATGCTTTTGAATTAGTTTTTATTCACATTATATTGAATTGGTTTTATGCAACAAATACAATTAAGATTGAAATAAAAAGCTTAAAAGCTAAGGATGAAATATGAACGACGAAAAACCAACCATAAATATGCCAAGGATATGCGTGTTTTATTTTTATTTTGTTGTATGCATTGTGTGGTGTGAGTTTGAGTCTGAAATGTGTGAAAAAAGAAATTTGCCTGAGTTTTTTTTTGAGTGAATACGTATTTCCGCTTGCTGCTAAAATGCATTTTGCATCCATTCCGTAACCTTTCAGCCCTCACAGTGCGCGTCTTCGATTTGGTTTTTCGTCGCTCATTTGCCGTCCTATAGCATACGTGTTTATTGTGTGCGTGTGTGTTCTCAAAATTTGTATGCAAAATTTGAAATTTCCAGTCAAAAATGCAAAAATCAAACACTTAAGTGTCAGTTCAAAATGTCACGCGCAGTGTGCTGCATCAAGAGCACGTGACATTTGGTTCAAATATTAGTAGAACATAGGTAGAGAATCGTTTTTGCACAAAACTATTACAACTGCTACTACTACTACCCAACAAAACAAAATGACAGTAGGGTAAATTGTTTCCCGCGACGACGCAGTGGAATGGAAAGATACAAGTTAAAAAAATTCAAAATTTCCATCCCCTCAGTTCTGTAGCTTCACAATTTCGACTTAAAAGAGCAACTGAAAAAAAGAAGCAAAAACTTACAAAACCAAAATAAAAAAAAAGTTCAAATTCATTTGCCAAAAACATTAAAAAAAAAACTTATTATTAAAGTTTGCCTCCGCGTGCACCGAACCGTGTGCGCTCAGCGATGCCCAATTCGTAGTGTGGAATTGTTGGACAATCTGAAACGAGTGAAATAATTGGACATTGCTTGTGCATTGCAATTACTATGTTCGATTGAGAAGCTTGCAATTGGTCAACCTTTCGGCAATCCATTGAATTGTCTGGCTACAGTATCAAACCAACCGAAAACCCCTCCGACAATACGTCTGGTCCGTCCCCTGAATTACGAGTAAATGTGCTGTGTCTCACCCTGCCCTGGGTTCAATCCTCTAACTGGCGAGATAACGCTCAACAATTTGGCTCCCAAGAATCGCAACTTTGTACAAATGGTAGAGACCACTATCACCAACACCACCACCACCCGAACACTATCCCCTCTTCCCACAATACTATCGCCAGCCTTGCCACTTCCGGTAATCGGTAAACGAAACTAGAAATATACTTCGATGTAGTCGCACATAAATAAAGTCTACCCCCGTACCCCTCTCACAAGATTCAGATGAATTCGGTTGCACTCTAAATTCGATACGAAGCATTTTACATTTACGTTCAAACTAGTATCATCTGGATATCCATCTGGTTTCCCGACTCGTAATGACTGGAGACCAAAGAAAACGAACTCAAGTGAAACGGCTTTAAACATTACAGCATACTTCTCGGCAAAACCACCATCGCACCAGCTGTTGTGTTATAGATGTGGAGACAGTTTGCTTTGAATGCCGGTAGTTTGTAAAAAACCAACATTTATTCGGTTCCTGTTCAAATTGTTTTGGTTTTATTTACCAGTGGTGTGTTGTAAAATGCTTTTCTTCGCCCTACTCCTCCGTCTAGTATAACTATCGGGTGTGTACGATGATGATACAAATGTGATTTTGTGTTCGTTTGTTTTTTTCTTTTTAAACCACTTCCCCGTGCTCTGCTCTCCCCCTCCCCCCCTCTTTCTGTTATCTTGTGCTCTATTTATCTATCTCTATATCTTTCAAATCATTTTCCAAGTGTAACCTTCCCAACCCTGTTCGATTCAGTTTTACTACTTCTCTTCTAACCCTCTCTTAAACACTCTCGATGTACTTTGTATGTTTAACTTTCCACCAGCTCTTTTTAACTAGTATTGCTCTTTCCTTTGTCCAACCATACAAAAACTACAACACCCTACAGATATATTGTTCTGTTCTATATATATGTTGTTTTTTTTATTCTCTCACTCTCCAATGTTTATTGTTTCACGTTGCCAGATTTCCCACACAAGTTTGTCAATGTCATATTAAGAGTTAACTTGAGTAATTTTAAGTCTGTGCCCCTTCTGCCCCCCCCCCCTCCCCCCGCTCAAAATATTATCATACGAGGGTGGATAATAGCGGATAATTGGTGAAGTATATTTTGGCAAATGAATTTGGCTACTTTGGACATAACAAAAAAAAAAACAACAGAAAGTTTTTTACATTGGAAAACGTACAAAAGCGTGAAACCGTGTGCAAAAATTAAACCAAAATCAAACGGTTTCCTCCTTTGTAAGTCGGAAAGATGATCGGAACTGATCGGGATTTGTATCTTCTTGCTCAAATAGGTTTATCAGTGTGTTTTCGTCACCAATCAGGCGTAACAATTGGAATCGGGTTTACAATGATAATAATGCTCAACTTGAAACAAAACAAAACAAAACCAAAGTAACTCAAAAACACACTGATCTGCGATAAAGTAAAGCAGTGGAAAAATACTAAAACTGAGAAAGGAAACATTAGGAAACGAAGAATTTCAACTCTTACCTCTAGTCTTTACTGTTTTTTTTAATCTTCTTGTCTCGTATATATTATAAGTCACGCTGCCAAGACGATGCACGCACCTTAAGTATCGCAACTAATATGTTTTCTTCTCTTTTATCTATTTCCCACCACCAAACCGCCCCGTTTCTCCGCATGATCATTATTGAATACTTGATCTGGTGAAAACAAAATCTACACAAATACACAAACACAAAAAAAAACAAATTCCTTGCTATCTAAAAAAAAACTATTACAGCGGGACTTGTGGAGGTAATTATTTATAGCTCACCAGACGACAAGAAAAAGAACCGAGGCTTCTGTTTCCTCGAGTACGAATCACACAAGGCAGCCTCTTTGGCAAAGCGGCGACTAGGCACCGGACGGATAAAGGTATGTCGGTCGCACACCATTAGAAAAGCTCAACTATGAATGTTTATGCGCCGGGTTCAATCTTTCACCCTCAGGTATGGAATTGTGATATAATAGTAGACTGGGCAGACCCACAGGAGGAACCGGACGAACAAACGATGAGCAAGGTCAAAGTATTATACGTACGAAACCTAACACAAGACACGAGCGAAGAAAAACTGAAGGTAAGAAAACGATGTAAAAACTGACTTGTTTAAATTGGATGCTTTGAGCCACCAGCAGTCAAGTTGTCTTTGTACCATCATTTCTAATGTAAATCATTTTCTCCCTCCTTACAGGAAAGCTTCGAACAGTTCGGCCGTGTTGAGCGAGTGAAGAAAATTAAAGACTACGCATTTGTTCACTTCGAGGATCGCGACAATGCCGTAAAAGCGATGAAGGATCTGGATGGCAAAGAAATCGGTGGATCCAACATAGAAGTAAGAGTACGAAAGAGCACAAAAGAGAACATTTATGACTGATACATTTGTTTTTATTGTATCTTTACCACACCAAGGTTTCGCTAGCCAAACCCCCGTCCGACAAAAAGAAAAAGGAAGAAATACTGCGAGCCCGCGAAAGGCGCATGACACAGTTTCTGCAAACTAGAATAGGTTTGGTGAAGTAAGTACTTCAAAACATCTCCATCTCTACACTGTGATAAACCAATGGCATCCTATCTAATACGGTTGATTATGTTATCCTTTTTCTACCCACCCAGTACGGTTCCATCGTTTCCCAGTATGTCGCCGCAGCATGCCGGTATGATGCCGGGCGCAATGCCACCGATGCGAGTTCCGAGCGGACCGGGAGGTCCACGGGCTCCAATGCGGGGTGGCCCAATGGGCGGCCGGGGCGAGTACGGTAAGTGACACAAACCCAAACAACTGTGCAATTATTTTTTTGTTTCCCTTTTTTCCTTATTCAGGAGAAAAGGGAGTTCCTTTCTCCTCTTCTCACAAAAAAAACCAAAACACACCAATCTATCTGTACTTTTTTGTGCCGTACAATATTGGCCAGTATTGTTGACCATACAATTGTATACCGTTGAAGAAAGTTCCCCTTTATTCGTAGTTTGAATTCTTCCTATGTATGATTGTGTAATCATCGATAATTGACTGTTATATTGGACATGAATATATATAGAACAATGCAACCGTTTTCTGTAACAAATTAGCAAAACGTAAACGAACAGCAAATCAAAAGCAAAGTTGGTCCGGAATTAAATGCGAATTGAGAACGAATTAGGATTTTAAATGTGACTCCAAACCTCTCTCCCGTCTCATTAGCTTGCCATTGCCAAATGGGAATTAAATTTATACAAAAAATAAATCAGATGAGCTAGATCAGAAAAAGCAGCAAAACAAAAATTTAAAAACTATTATCAAGTCCCCTGATTGACAGAACACAAAATTTTATAAAGATACAGAGGAAACTGCGTATAAGAGTGTGAGAGGCAAATATCACTCGTATTTGTTATTAGTGCCAATGAGCAAAAAAAAAAGAACCTAAATTGTACAATACTCCATCACAAAACGATTCCAAAATCCTTCTTGTATCTTCTCTCTACTGACCGAAAACTGCAACCGATGCAAAAATATGAACAATCATCACATTCGATAAAAAAGAAAACATTACAAAATTGGACTTCAATCAGTCGATGCAAGCGAAACACACAAACATTGAGCGCAAATCAACGCATTTAGAACGTTATGTTGTGACGGCAAAGCAAAATCAAAACCAAATACCTTTTGTTTATGTTACGCTCTCTTTTGTGTTTTTTGTTTTTTGTTTTTTTCGATTCACCGTTTTATAGTTTACAACTTTTCTTTTGTACTTTTTGATTACCATATGTTTTAGTTTGTGTTTGAACCATCGTCCCAGTTGTGAGTTGTGTATAGTTACAAAAATCGAATACATGTTGCGGGGTTGTACAAACTGTTAAAGAAAGGAAGATTGATCTCCACCTACCCCCCCACCCACCAACCTCTCATATTTCTCTTTACGATGCTTCAACTGGACTCCTCTTAAAAACAAGCTCCGACTGCATGTACCAAATTTCAATACCGATAATCGCATTTACACACACACACACCAGCAAACTACAGTTCTATCTGGCATTGAACTGAGTTTTCTTTGATCCTTTGTTAATGTGGCTTTTTAAAACATAGCTCACCCATCCATTCACATACACCCACACCTATGTGCACTCACACCATCTCATATACGATGTACTTCAAACGGATTAAATAAATTCGCCCATGTGTGTGTGTAAATTTGTGTGATTGGTGCCTTGTGTTTGTTTTTTTTTTAGACGCAACGCGCATAAAGCGTTAAAATCTTCTTTGGGGCGTGCATTGTAAAGGTCAAAGCCAGTAGACTGAGTAAATCTTCCCAGTACTTTCTTGTCAGAAAAACCTCAACCCCCATTCTGGCCCTAAAAACAAAACAACTTTGT
This sequence comes from Anopheles christyi, assembly GCA_000349165.1. Lineage (NCBI taxonomy): Eukaryota > Metazoa > Arthropoda > Insecta > Diptera > Culicidae > Anopheles > Anopheles christyi. The sequence continues at coordinate 23,291 of KB697893.1, forward strand.
GTAAGGAAAACGATTGCGCGCTATACTGCAAGCTTTTTTAATCGATTTTATGATCGCATTTCACCGTATCGTACCTGTACACATAAATCAAACCAAAACCTAGTATCTAAACGAGAAACTGTTGTTGTTTATTATTACCTTTTTTGCAATGAGAAGCGTAAGTTCTATATACATACCTAAACCAAACGAGCAATCAAACATACAAAAGTAGTTGTTATTACAAAAGTAGGTAAATATGATGTTGCCAAGATATATGGTATATGAAAACCTTTGTAAATTTAGTCCAGCTCTTCCTATCATACACTACTACCCCACTGTAGCCAATGTACTAGTAACAAGCTCTAAGGTAGCGAATCTAAGCGCGTAGCCCTTCCAACAGGCCGGGAGTAATGTTGTCTAATCTAAACGCTCCTATGTAACCAGCTCTACGACTTCACTCTAAACCTTCACTCTAATCTTCCCTCATTTTCGGAGCTCTGTTCCAGTACATTTACCGCAAGTGCCTTTAGTGTCAGCTGCATCATACAAAAGGTGTCCAAAATATGGTCCAATCATAGGCTAAATTAAGATTAAATTAAGATAACGCAAAGCAAGTGCAGATTCACATCACGAAAGGCTCACGTCAGACATAAACCATCTCCGGGGGCAGAGCAGCATTTAGCAACGTTTATTTCCGACATGTATCGCCAAACTGCATCTTCCACCATCTTATCATTGATCAAAGTATGGCATTAATCGGGCGGGCGTGCCTACCTGACTGCGTAGAGCTTTGTAATCGAGATATAGCAGTAATGTGTGTATTGCATGAATTGATGTAGATTGTTTTCTCCCTAAATTGTACAACATTTCCAAACTTACACAACAGAGACCTTGGGAAACCTTTATCGCTTGGTTGTATTTATACCGGTTTTGTTACCTTTTACAAAATATCACGACTTAAGCGATGAAATGTAAAACACGATTGCGAGTAGATTAAATACAGCCAAACGATAAGTTTCTACAGTAGGCTACAAGAAAATGTCCCAACATGTCCCATCTTGGGTAAGTAAGTTTTCTTGTACACTCTCCATCACCTCACCACGTAGATGATGAGCAAGTAGTTGCTGCGAGATGATGGCTAGCCGTGTAGCAGAGCCATGGTATGGGGTTCCCGTTTTATGCGTTCGTTTAAGTTCTTTGTGTTTACAGTTTTGTTGGTATACTTGTTTTTTTATTTCGTTTTAACCGTATAGTTTTACCATTGGTATCCCTTACGTACGAACATAAATAACACCCAAAAATGCAAACCAAATGGAGGGAGAAGAGAACAATACACGCAAAAAAATCGTATCCCCTTTTGAAATTGTCATCGAAAGCTCTCCCCGTAGCTTGTTTAGTACAACTCTCTAGTTCGGGTTTCTTTCTGCATTTGAAAACATTTAAAAAACAAAACTTCAAAATTTGTTCATAAATAACAAAATTTTTGCATCCCCCCCAAGAGAAATGAATCAAAAGCCGAAACTGTGCATCTTAAATCTACATTTTAGGACCAAACCTCGGGCAAAATTTACATGTTCGCTCTGAAAAGTACAGGCCGCATTTTTCACGTGTATTGTCGCAAATGGACGTAACGCTGAGGGCAGCCCAGGAGCAGCATCCAAATCATGACCAAACCTCCGCACACAGGACCGCTACCGGTTACCAAAATTCCAATCGATCCCAATCCGACCACCGTATCAACGTTACGTTCATGCCTATCATGCTGATGAGTACACGATTCCTGTTTGCGCCGCGAGCGCCTGCGCATTCGTTAGTGGCTCTCTATCTTTCTCTGTTTCTCTATTTTTCCGTTCTCTTAATTTCTGTCATCCTCTACACATGCAACTTGTGGCGCACTGCTCTTCTACTACTCTTCCCACACAATGTCGTCGCATTGTAAAACTGCTCGCTGCGCAAAACTTGTTTGCCTTAACATTGCCGTCCATATGGGCGACGCATGGCGAATGTTGAAACTTCGACTTGTTCACCACTATCGGTCACATTCATGATACTGAACAATGCATCTCACTGCGCGTGTCTTCATCACCATTTTGGGCGGAAACAACGGGCACACGGAAAACGGATGGGACTCGACTCTCGACACTGGGTTTGCTTTTAAACTGCATTTAACATGCGCCCAAAAAACAAACAAAATGCGACTGCAACACTCGCACACATACGCTCACACACACACACACACACACATTCTTTCGGCTTTTCTGGACAACATTTTGTGGACGCAACTCGACTCCTTCGGGCGAAAACATCGACCGCCGAGCGCAGAGCACGAGTACGATTCGTACGGGTATGCAGACTATGCACATCGGAGCATGGGCGCTGGCGGGTATTACGAGGCGTCCACGTACTATGATGACTACTACCGAGGCGGTGGATGCTACGGTGATGGTGGAGAGTACTACCTCGACTACGCGTCAAGCGCAACGGCGGCGGCAGCCGCTGCAGCTGCTGCTGCGGCCGCCGCCGCCGCCTTCTCGTCCGGCTCCGGAGCCCATCACCATCATCATCACGCACCGTCACATCATCACAGTCACCACAGTCACAACTATCATCATCACCATCATCACCACAGTGCCGCTGCCGCCGCTGCAGCCGTTGCCGCCGCGGGAGCACGTAACAGTAGTACGGTGGGTGTACTCGGCCGCCGGCTCAAACTGTTCTAGTCAGCTGCCAGCAACTGTCCCGGTTCTGTCAGTCAGCGCGTCTACCCGCCACAACATCATCATCACTAGCCACTAGCCGGGTAACTAGGGAGGAAAAGGGTAGGATGGCGCTGTTTGTATCACGACCCGCTCACAGCACTCCAGCACCATTGCCAATAACTTGCCTTAGCCGCCGTTTTTGCGGTGGATATGTATAAACGAAATCACCAGTTTACCTATATTTCGTCCTAGAGGGAGAGAGTGAGAGCAAGTGGTGTGCATAACCTCTAGCCTTTTTGCGAGGTTTTCCACTCAGAAAGTGGTTGGACGTTGACTTCAAGCAGGAAGAAACAATCATTCATGCAATACACAGGTTCACCAGATTTGTTTTTTTTTCTTCTGATGGCTCTGTTCGTATTGAAGCAACACTCGAACCAGGCCTACTACCGTAGATACCGCAGTATTTGTTTTTCCATAATTTTCAACGCTTTTTAGTTACGCTCTTAGTTTACGATCTCCGCTTTATCGCGCTTTTAGTTGTTAACACGCTTTTTTAGTTTATTCATTCCAACTATAACGCTTCTTAGTGTTTTAAACATTTTTACCTTTTTTTACTACCCTCATTCTATAGAACTTATCGAAAGGATATTATATTTTTTGTCCAAACTAATAACAATACTGATTATCCTTTTTTCTTTAACACTGTTGTTCGTTTACTCTGTCTTTTGATGTTTGTTGTTTGAGAAGCAATGACAAAGCAATACATTTTCCTGTGTTTTTGTTTTTTTGGCACTTGTATTAATCCAACTAACAAATTGCTACTTTTTGCAAAATTTTAACCGGCTTCACTTTGCTAAACAAAACATTCGTTTCGGCCTTGCAGAGGAGTTGAGTTTTTGAGGTTAATTTATTCAGAGGGAATTACAAACATTCAAAGATCAATCTTCAGGAATAACAGTTCAGGATTGTCACCACTATAGGTGTCGAACATAGTTGTAGATCTTCAGATCGTTCGCAACAGTTGCAAAAGACAGTCAAAATAGGCAGAGCTTTAGAAGGAAAAGCAATTCCCAAAACCAAGTTCCCATAGCAGGGTGCGCCTGCTGGTGGAAATTATTTAAGTCTGTTGATTTCTGTTGATCGTTTATTTTTTTATATATCTAACGCGTTTTTGCTTTTTTTCTTTTTCGTTCTCTTTTCTTTTATGTTAAATGCCCTTCCCTACTTTCAAATCGTCCTGCTATTACACGCGTGCACACACACACACAAACACATAAACTGTGTTAATGATACAATTGAATGTCACGTAACTGCGATGAAATGTATATCATTTCTGAATCGTACATACGTGTGTGTACGCAAATTTCTTCCGCATATTGTAATACGTTTGCATGTATTGCAACTGAAAATACACCCTGCTGGGTGTGAAATGCGATGGTATGATTCATGCGTTCCGAACGCTTAACCTAATGACATCAAAACCAAACATAAAACGATCCTCGTTAAACACACACACACACTCACTTTGCTCGCCAACGGCCAACATACTACGCAAACCATCACGTGTGTAACGAACACATCCTCTCCAACCACGTATTCGTCCTCATCGCCATCTGGATCGCTCCCAAAAAAAAACATGATAAAACAAACCGCATACAACAAATACGCAATCCCAACAACATTGTCTAAATATTCGTACGAATGCGGATGTGTGCACACGCCAACGATGATATCGAACCAAAAACAAAAAATGCAATGATGCAAAATCGACATAACGTGTTTCACGTGGATGTACTACTACCTTCACCAAACCAATCAACGACCACAAACATAAACTGAACTGAACCACATCCACGATCCTTAACCTAATTTACCGTACCGTTGCGCGTATTCCAATCGTGGTAAAATCCAAAACTCGTACAATTTCGCTGGTCGCAACAAAATTCGCCTCTGACAGGAGGTTGGTCATGGACGTGGAACCATGGCACCTGGCCGAATCGCTGGGCACCTTGGCAACAGCAGCCGCCCGGTGGCCCTACCGGCTCCGCCAGTGGGCATCGCGGGGGTTCAGGAACAAATCGCGGGGGAGGTGGCCCATGGGCTGGGTCAAACTCGTCCCAGCGTGTATGGCACCCTGCGCGTCAAACCAAATATACCAGGTGAGGACGGCCCCAGTCTTAAGCAAAACCCGACACACGCACACAGTTACAAGTAGCGTTATGAGTATTAACTCTCACAACAACAAAAAATACAATAAAGAAATACATCAGTGCGCGTGGCAGTAAATATATTAGTAAATTAAACGACGAACCCTGTAAAACCCATTGCGCCAGTGTACAAGCGATGACAAACACACAAACGATGCCCGCTCCCTATATCTAACGACGTTCCTGGCCACCTTTGGCATACGAGAGGCTGGTACTACTGGTTACGTTACAAGCTGCTGACTGCTAGACGAACTCTCAAGCATTGCGCTTTAGATCAATATAAACCTCCTACCCACGCCCCGCCCCCTGTGCTGTGTACTCGAACAATCGATCACGGGGTGTTTTTAAGTAGCTCAGAATTAGTCCTATTTTTGCATAGTTTTAGGAACATACTCATAAGAATTAACTGCCAATTCAGTGTAATATCGTTTTCGTCAATTCCTATTCGCTCTAAAGCAACAGTTTACTTTCTTAATTTGTACTGTGCTGTAGGCACAATACACAGTTTGCCGAAAACCTTGCAGGCTTAATCATGATAAAGAGATAGATTTTTATATTACACCTTAAGGTATGCCTTAAACCGGTTAATAGAGCACAGTGTTAGGGGCGATGCAAAAGCATAATCATGTGGTGGGTGGCACACTCTATTGATGTGCGTATTTTTTTTTTATATGTGTCTCCTCGTTAATGGAAAACGAGAGCGGTTTCAATAGCGACAAAGGTAGCCCGTTGCGTTGGGTGTGTGACCTTTTTTTTTTGTTTTATAATTCAAGTAAATTTCAATTTTGCATCCTTTTTGATTAAATTGTTTTTTTTTCTGTTCTAATTCAACCTTGTTTTCTTTGGACACAACGCATATTACGATTGTTTTGTTTCTATTTCATTCTGATTAGTTTGCGATAGCACTTATAATTAAGTCTTGTTGTATTTGAATTAAACTTTTTGTTTGTAAGAGAAATTTAATTGTTATTCTTTATTGAGTACTGCGTGCACTCACTATTATGCGCCTTACGTTTTGGAATGTAATTGCACACCCACACATATATTGATACGTTTTAATCTTTCGTTTATATTATCTACTACGGTTTGCGCATTATTGTACGTCCCAGAATAGTAGGAATTGGAGGGCGACAAACAAAAGGTCTTCAGCAGGATTTTCCATACAAATATATTGTTTGCTGTCGTAGAATATAGAATGCGTAAGTCTCTCTCTCTCTCTCTCTTCGGCAATCGGTAGGGTATCACATTATTAAAAAAAAAAACAATGGATACAGAGGAAAGCAAAAAAAGAAAACATGGAGCATTAGCATGTAAATCTGAATTGTATACTAGCGTTACAAAATCATGAGTGTGCAGTGCAAACAGGAAAAGCAACATGTTCGCGTATAGAACCCTAAAGTGT
>KB697898.1:0-10250 GCA_000349165.1 Anopheles christyi
GGGCAGATTACAAAACTACTGACAAAATATTTGCCAACCTTCGTTTCCTCCGTCATTTTATCTTCCTTTATAAATGATTCGTTCGTGAAAGATGATTTATTTCATTGACCGTTTGACGGAAGCCGGTGGAAGAATGGGGGTTCCGCTTTGGAAGTGGATGTGACATGTGGCGGAAATGAATGGTCCGGTGTGAAATTGGGAGGCAAACGTTGGCGATGATTGTAAATAACTATTGTCCAACGCGTTTGCAGCCGTCCGTTGATGTGGTTACCGCTGATTAAAATCCGGGGTGACGATTGAACATAGTGAATACGAAAATGAAACATTTTCATAATGCTTCGGTATTAAACAGCACGGGAGAGCAAGCGAGCTTTTAATTGGGAAGGGCATCCGCTAACTGCTGAATGTTAATAATTGGGTTTTGTGTATCGCACTTCACTTTAAAACTATGCAATTTATACAGGTTTTGCTTTGAGGCTACATTCATAAAGCTGTGTGCACGAAAAGCCAATTAAATTGTTTTAGATATGTAATGGCTCATATGTTTTCATTTGTTGAAATTACATTTAACCATCTTTTTTGGGAATAATTGGCTTTTTTTAATGAATTACTCATAATGCTGTTGACCATATTTTGATTAATTGTCATTAGGATTCGTGAATTTCTATTTCAACGTTAAAATAAACCCTATACAATAAAAAACATTTCAAATGCCCGTCTATCAGCCTATCTGTATTTGAAACTGATGTCTTAAACAATTCGCCAAATTTTTGAAAAGTAGGAAATACAACAATTGTATTCATTGTTCGTAATATTTTTTCACTTTTTGTATCAGCAAACGAAATTAATTAAATCGTACCCTTGAATGGAAAAACACAAATCAAACCATCAAAAACAATTTCATTCGACGGAACATATTTCCCTCCAAATCGGGTTAAAGAAAAAGGTTGACTTACTTTCAAAAGGGAAATTTTCGTTTTTACAATGGCAAAGTCTTTGCCCAGAAAGTCTGACAATCTTTAAATAGCAACCACAACCAAAAACAAACCACGACGTTCCACGAACCAAAACCAAAAAAGGGAAAAGGAGAAAGAAAAACAACACATTGAAAACATTGTTCCACTTCCTGTGCGTGCAACGTGCCGTTTTGGCTTTTCTCCTTTTCACTGCAATCGTTGCGTAAAAGTTCGGCTGAATTTGACAAGGCGTGTGATAGGGAACACGGCAGGGCAAATACTGGGAAAAGCGAAATAAATGATGTTTCCACCCTAATGCCCTGCTGCTCCATAGACGAGGTATGGAGGGTCACGGCTAGGGTGAACCTAAACCATTTGAAGCATATTTTACGCAGCGCAGTTTTGCCTGCCAGCTGCTCACCGGAACTGACCGGGAACGGTACGGGACGGGTTTGGCTGAACGAGTTTAACTTCAAAGAAGATGCTCCAAACTCCACCGGGCACCAGCACAGTGAGCCAATTAGTCTTTCGCTTTATTGTTCGAGCTGCTTGCTGCGTTGAATCTTTACTCCACACAAAGGGAACCGAGCGTGGGAAAATATGTCCTTGCCTAGGATACTAGCAGCGAAGGTGACAATTTTCTCCCACGAGTGAAAAGTGGGAAAAGAATTGTCCTGCCCGGAGGTGAAATCTTTTGCACAGCTTCCAGCAGAGTCAGAGGCTCCGAACGAAACGAGACACCGGTTGTTGAGGTTAGGCATATTCTGCGTTCGTTACGGTGACACTCGCACACGGAATGTTATCTGATGCAGCTAATTAAATTTTACGTATGACCTACCTGCCCTGCCATCTTGGTCACGATTTGTGCAAAGCGTGCCGGAGACGGGTAAGTTGTGATGCAGCTAGTCTGGATCGTGAGGCTGTCAGAGTTACGGGTGTCTAAAGGAATTCTAAGCCTAACCCTTTCCTCACGTGTCACAACGCAGAGACGTGAAGTGTTTTAGGCAGTTGGATCGCTGGATGAAGTCAAGCGAAAAAGGGAGACTGTCATCGACGGATAGTGGCGAACAGTTGACAGTGGGTAAGGTTGTGTCACCGAGTAGAATGGACGCATTAAAGAGCATCGATGTGGTGATTCAATATAACAAAGCTGAATTTAGAAAATCAATTCAATTTTGTTTTCATTTATAGCATTTTTTCATTTGCTGTTGTTTAAGTTTAGAATTTTCGCTCTTTTGTGTACTGTCTCACCATCGATATCTCATCCCAGCTTGAAAAAAAAACCCCACAAGCCATCTTTGATGCATTTTTGTGTATAAATAAATCAAATTATATTTTTAGGGTACTATTTTCACGTCTTCATCGCATACATCTCTTAGTAACCTATTTTAATCCAAACGTCTGTATTGGCAGGCAGCATCATCGTAACCCACACAGCAAGCCCCAATATTTTGCCTCAGCAGCTTATCACCCCGGTTACCAGTCACTACGCCAGGGTGAGGAGGTTGGGCAGGGGGGGGCTCATCATCACAGTACGCATGAAATGGTACAAAATCGATCTTGTTATGCTAATGGTTTGACGGCCGGAAAGAGTATGCCGAATTGTGTGAGCCTCAGCCTCACTCACACGCCCACCTAGCTTTAGCGAGCATAACACTCCAAAGCGTGGTACCTTGGCCGGAGATGTTGCGCACGCGTTTGACTTTTCTCTATTTTACCTATTTTACCACCATCTCTATTTTACCTCACGCCCCATGTAGTATTTACATTACACACAAGCGTTATCAGTCGTCCTAAATTAGAATTGCTTTTCATTCATCGTGTCGTGTAACGATTCAGCATCGTCAGCCCGCTGCACACAAAAACATACACAGGCAAAACAGGAGGAATGTTGCCGAAGATTGTGGTCGCCCCCGCACATATCCCAACAAAAACCATCCAAAGAAAAAAATATCCTTCCAGTGGGTTTGACTTCAGGCATGAGTGTATATACACTTGTGCTTACATTTCCTCTGGCGGCGTTGATCGTGCAATGGATGCTGCGTAGGTTTTAAAACTTATGAATGAAAATGTTCACATCGTACCGCACAGGGAAGGAACAGGTGGGAGGGTGCTGCCTTAGAGAGTTTGAGGTCTAAAAATAGCATTACCAAACGACACAATGAAGTACTACCATCAAGTATCCATCTTTCAGTGGGAATGATTTCGATCATTAATAGCAAGCAAGTGCTTGACGTAATCACCCAACAAACCGTGCGGTGGAAGGTGGAAGGTAAATGGAGTATAAATAGTTTGCACAAGCTTTTGCCACAGTATGGAATCAATCGAGTACGATGACGTTAGCAGTCCTCAAGCGGGTAATCTGTCTTGCTGTCTGTGCGCGATTCGTTTTGAATCGATGTTTTTGAGGATAGATATGGGTGCCAATGGCAGATTGGTACCTTGCGTTACGATCTCCCATCGCCATCGGCCACGTGACACAGGCAACGATCTCACCTCACTGAACACGAAATGAGCTGAAAAACGCACCGGGCAAGGTGGGCGACCAATGTGACTAATTCATACCGGTCTGCGTAGCGTAGCCGTTCGAAAACATGGGTCCTGATTTAATATTGGATTTACTGAGAAGGGGGAAGAATGGTGGACAGTAAGCAAAAATGGGCGAAACAGTACAACTTCTCGCCCACGCGCTTTGGCGCCCGTTTCTGGAAACGGAAACGCGTAACAGGGGCAACATTTTAATTCCTTTCGGCTTCAATACTTCGCAACGCTTTCACTTTTCGGACCGTGTTGCTGTCGGGTGCCTTCCTTCTGCTATCCCATCCTTTCACGTTCACCGTCTTGGAAAAAAGGGAAGTTTAAGGAACTGTTTCACGTAAATCTGATTTGCATACCAATGAGATGATGATCGCATCAACTGGTCCCTTGCAGAGAGTACAAACCCGTGCGGAAAAGTGGGTACGGTGTCTACCGACGCGCAGGGAAGGAAGGAAAATGGGAAAGCTAAGGTTTTCTTTAAGCAACGACAATGTGCTTAAAATTGTATCACAAGCAATGGGGGAGAGCAGTCGTCTCAGATTCCCCTGAGTTTGTTGGTTGACACATTATAGTGAGCTCGGTGGCTCTAGGAGGGTGCTGCGGATGATGATGATGATGATGATGGTGGGGTAATTTAATGGTTAAAGTTATTTGGGAGCAATTTTCGAATCCGCACTTTGTACGAATCTTTGTATTGTGTACTTTTGGAAAGAGGATGCAAGACAGTAATTATGCGCAATGGTAAGGGAGGTGTACGTCCATCTCTAAATCAACTTTTTGTTGTTGTTGGGTTTTGTTTGATTAGAGTGTTGGAAATTGTAGTTATTTGTATCATCGTGACTTCATTTTCTCACTGTCAGGACTCCAGCATCAAATTAATGTACTGCATCAGTTTTGAAATTTCTTCTGATTATACAATTTGTTTAAAACATGTTTTCTTGTTTGTCAAAAAATTCGGCGGTCCCGATCCAACTTCCAATCAATTAAGATCTTGCAAGCACCTTCAAAGTATCTCTTACGATTAACTAACGACTGCTTAACTGCTTAAAAATGTTCTTAACGAAGCTCTCGATGCCATTCAAGTACGGCCTATTTGATGCGCCCTTTCAACAACTTACAAACCAGCTTACCGTTTTGCTCAACTAAATAAAAAAAAAGCAGACGCTCCCCTAAACAACATCCTCTTTCGTAACGTTTGGCACCGCACACCATCAGGGTTAAACTTTCTTCCCTTTTCACTGCTTCATAATCGCTTAATCTGTTACCATTTGAAGCTGCATGCTCCCAACCCACTGTGTACTGTTCTTATCGGATAAAGTGAGAGAAAGGCTGAGAGGGAAAACCGAATGAAAATGGGCTGTTAAATTTACTGTCACAAGCCCAAAAGTCATTGAATAAGGTATCTAAAGGTTTTTTTTTTTTGGTCAAGGCCACACCAAACCGAGGTAACCGGTACCGACACAGCCCTAAGACTGCCTCTCTATCCCCCTGTCTTTTTTTATGTCCATGTTTTGGGGCAAATTCTTTCGAACCCCTTATAACAGTACCCTTTGCGAAAGGGCTGGAACGACAACGAACTCAATCGAAAATCGCATAAAATCACATTTTGCTCCCCATCCTGCCTTACATTGCTGGCGTGGGGAGGCTGAGGGAATGGAAAAGACTTCTAAACCTTCTTTGGACAAAAAAAAAAACACTGCCACACATACAACCATCAGTAGGGTACAAAAGCAAACAGGACATGAAGAAACTGTTGCCTCTGATGACGTCACCAGTCCAAGGGTACAATAAGCAATCGTACGACTGAAAGGTTAGGAAAACATGGGACAGTTTTTTGGTTCCGAAACGTTCCACAGTCATCGATATATTTGGGATAACGTGTTAGGCACGCACACTACCCCCATTTACCCAGTAGAGAGTTAAAAGTGTCTTGCTTAAAGCAGTCCAAAGCACCACCGCACTCATCTGCAGCGTGGTTGTACTGCTTTCGCTTCATGCTAAGGTTGCTGCGATTGCAAAACAAACTGTTCTTATCTTGCTTACTCATCCTGTACTGTGCCCAGCAGAGTGGAAGGCAACGCAAAAGGGGGAGAAAATTTGTTTCGATAAAAAAAAATATATAAAACCGAACCACACCTTCCTTTCCATTTCCCAGTTGGCAAGCTGGCTATTGTGAAGGTACTTGCTACAAGTTGATCCCCAATTTCCTTTTTTTTTCCCTTATTTTGCTTCGGTCGAAGTCGAAGAGTCGGAAAAAGAGTTCACCAAACTTGCTGCAGCACACGGTCCCCACTTTGCTTGTACCTAAATGGAGGCCTAAATTTGTTATTTTTGATCGGTGCTTTTCTTCTGCATTTTCTTTTGTGAGTTTTTTTGTTGCTTCTGCTCTTAAGTAACAAAAAATGCTAAGCCTTTTTTACGATCTTCAGTCACGCACAGAAACCTTTCGACGGGTGTACCAAAATCAACCCCTTAAGAAGAGTGGTTTTTACCCACTGTGTATATATGTGTGTGCGAGTGTGCTTTTTTAATGTTTTTGTAAGGTATAGATTTTCCAAAAGTTGAAACGATCGCTCTTAGATATTGTGCGTGTGCAAGTGTTCCGAGCTTCTTATGGATGATTTATTTGCCTTTTTGATCATGCAAACCGTATGGAAAGCATTGTACGGTGGTGTAAGCAAACAAAAAACGTTTGCTACTTTGCCGCCTTTTACTGTCGATGGACTGTGAAAGTGAAAAGAAAGAAGAGCAAAGCGTTCAGCCGACAGGTGCTGTTCGTGGCGCGAGACTCAACAGGTTAGAAATATGACGTTTTCAGTAAAATGTTGTTAAAGGTTTCCTTGCGCTGCTTTTAAAGTTATTTATATTTCCTGTGATCCAAAGGAATATTTTTGTTTTCACATAAGCATAGCCAGATAAAAATATGGAAAAAGAAGTCGACTGTTTCTTTGGAGGCAATTACCCATCACACGCTGCACTAGGGAAAATGACAGGAAAGCTCCTCGTTCATTCATTCAATTTAATGCTTCGTTAAACGGTGCGCCATAAATTATGGTTGGTAAAGATAATAAATTTTGATGCACGTCCATTGCCGGTTCATTTAGGTAAGGTTGGTCGGTGGAAGCATTCGTACACTGTTCCTACGGTTGCAGTGCGATTCGTTTTCCCTTCCATTATCCCGTACGTCTCGTTCTAAAAAGCATTCTTGTTCATGGTGCACTTTAATTATAATTGCTACTAAAGCAACAGACGGCCATTGATGCAGTGGATTGGGTGGAAGTGCTACTCGCAGGATGATTTTGTTGATTAGCAAAATGTGGTTGGTTTTTGTTTTTTGTGTGTAAAAGAAAACAAAAAGCATGAAGATGATGGGGGGGTGTTATAGGTCAACTCGATTATTTTGATACAACAATACAACGTATTGTTTTTATTTTTTTTTTAAACACAAAACATTACTTTTCAGGAATTAAATACAATTTACTTGTCATTCCACGTTCCTGCTGGGCTGCCTTTTCTGCTAACAAACTTTTTTCTCTCCCATACCACAAGAAAGAATTAGAATATCACCTGACTCAGCAGATGGTACAAGGGCAGATCCAAAATAAGGATAATTTTCCTAACCAACGTGCACCATCTTGTTTCTCGATCGCCGCTTCGAACGTCCGGTATCCATTCGACTTAACCCTTATTGACCAATCGGAATGTCATCTACCAAACACAAAATCACATCCAGCTAGGGGGGCGATGAATAAATCATCGTCTTCAAACCCCTTTATCAAAGCATGGTTTGAGGCATTGTTTCCTTGTTGTTTTTTAGTTCGTTCCGATACACTTTCACTTCCTTTCAACAATCAAATGCAAAGGGTGCTTCCCGTTCATTACCACTTTTCCAGTACGAATAGCTTCCCTTCCGGTGCTGCCAGCAGTTGCGCGAATCAGCGCGTCCATTGAAAATCGGCATGGTTGGGTTGATGAGAAGGAGGGGAACGAAATGAAACAAAATATAACCTGCTTTTATGTTGAGGCAGCGTAACCCTCTGGTACGTTATCGGTTGAATCGCTGCAGTTGCTCCCTTTTTTGTTGCTCCCGTCGTTGCCCTGCGCGGTGTTAAAGGCGTAAATGTCAAGCCCTTCTCTTTTGTCACCCGTTTCGTGATCTACTGGGTGTGTATTTTTGTTACCGTCCAAGCCGTCCAGTGTGCCCCGTAAATAATTCCGCAAAGCTTTTGCCCGGCTGGTACGAACCACCAGGCGTCTCCACCGAGTGATTAGTTACGATTCATGGTCACTAAATTTGATGAGCGAAGCGAATGTTTTTCGAAAGGGGGGAAAATACGTTTTTGGATGAAACGTTGCCCCAGAAGTGTTGATATTTCTTCCCCTCATCGGTATCCATCCCCGAAGGGTTCGGCTTAAGATGTTGATGTGTGTTTTTTTTTTGTTTTCCCGCTCAGCACTCCAGCGAGAAAGCATTGTCATTATTCCAGCTCCTGGTGCTTTTTGTTTCACCACACCCTTTACTGTACTGAGGTAGCTCACCCGAAACTTCATTGCATCATTGTGCTGGAATTTTTCAAGCGACACTTTCACTGCTTCGGAGGCTCGCACATATTCACCCGACGGTCGCATCAGCTTTGATGAGTGTAAACCTCGGTAACGAAGGGAATTGTGCCAACAACAACAAAAAACGCACATAAACCGAAATTTAATGATGTAGAAAAGATTGCCAAACCGGACATCGACCGGAAGGGATGGTTAGTTACGGTGTCATTCCAGGGTTCCATCACACTGAAGCCCCGATGGAGACCAGTTTTATACGGGTTGTCATCGTCGCCGGCTCCTCGATATCGGTATAGTCTATTATTTACACCAAGAAATAGAGAGCAAGAGAGAGAGAGAGAGAGAGAGAGAGAGGGAGAGAGAGAGAGAAAGCAAGTGAAAGATAAAGTGTGAAGGAAAAATGCTGTGCTTGAAACGTTTTCATTTTCGGGCTCAAAACAATGAGATTTATAAGATGAAGCAAAAAAAAACTCCATCTCATGCAGGCAGGACGTGTAATGAGAAACAACTAAACTGGCTGAAACAAAATCGAGCAAAAACACGGTAACACTACTTTCTTGCAACTCAAGCACACACAAACACCAGGCAGCAGGAGTAGCAGCAGTAGCAGCAGCGGCAGCAAGTTTATGGTAGGTCGTCGTACGTAATTAGATCAAACTGTCCTTTTGACACACGAGCATGAGGAACGACACGGTGCTGCTTATCGGGCTTCCCACTTTTCCGCTTACTCGTTCCCATTGTGTGAAGCTGCTGCACAGCGCAAGGACGAAGCAAACGATGTTTTCCGCTTGGTTAAAAACTTTCACTTCCTGCTTCAGGAACGATATTTTTGGCCTTTTTGCACCCAAAATGGATGTGCGTGGTAGTTTTTTTTTTTTTTTGGATCACAACCAGCGAACCGGATAGCATGGAAGGTAAAGGCTACATATAAAAAAAAGGATACTTGTATTGTTTTTGTTACATTTTGTTTTTTGAATATTTCCCATTTTTCCAAAAAAAACAACACCACCTGATCCAATCATGAATCCATCGGCACCGGAAGATGTTCTCTTCTGACATTGAATGTGTCTGCCTTTTTCGATTTGTTCGTTCGCCTGCAAATTAGAGGAAGTTTTATAAGCAGTAACTTCCGTTTGCGACAAGCTTACTGTTGTGCAAGCTTATTAGTGGCTTTTTTAAATCACCACTTAGTTAGTGGAGGCATGTAAAAATAAACACTCAAAATTGTGAATTTGTTTTACCACTCGACTAGGGCCTCCTTCTTACGCACTGAGGCAAATGTATGGGGCACCGAACACTGTTCCTAAGCTCACCCAGTGTTTGAATTATGGAACATTTCAACCGTGCTGCACCCATTCATGTGAAGTGGAAAGTATCGTTCAATTTAAAGTTTTTAATGCCCTTCGGAAAACTGGGGCTTCGAGCACTCGGGTAATATGACACTTGTTATTGTGCGTTTCTCTCAAGTACACTCTGCAGATGCAGGGCAATTATGCTTTCAGGTCGGCACGGTGTTTTTAGTAGACGGGTAGTTTCGAGATGTAAGGCAAATACAATTTTCAAAACGCTTTAAAAACTATATCCAAAGCAGGTTACTAGAGTTAAATAACTATCGTTTTTCTTGAATGTTATAATATGCGCCAAGGACACTTTGGGCTCTACATTTGCAATACACACACATGTTACGCTATCATCCATCAAAGCACATAAGAACGAGGGTTGAAGGTTGCATGGTTCAAAGTGTAACGCTGTTGTTCCATCTCACATATCACCTGAGCACGAGCGTACCAAGCTTTCGTTTTAGTGTTGTGAGCAACTATAAAACACTTTTTTCTCCCTCGCCTACTCCTCCCGCCCAACCGAGACAGTCAACATTCGACTGTCCTGTACGTGCCTGCCGAGACGGGAGACTGTGGCAAGTATGGCCTTGCTCGTGCGTACGTGTTCCATACACTCTGTTTAGCGCCAGTAGCTCCAAGACTAGACATTGTTGCTGTGTTGGGTATTTTGACGTTATTTTTTTTTTTGTTTTTGTTTTGGCCTTTCCATTTATTGTTCGTTCCACACTCGAAGCGTGAAACAATGAGACACAGTACAGACAAACACGAAAGCAAACTCCGTCGCTACAGCATAGTGTACAGCATGGAGACGCCTGGTAAGCGGTGGCATACAAGCGAACCCGATGCTACCTCACTT